>JAMPIV010007650.1:110000-312836 GCA_024509875.1 Oreohelix idahoensis | reverse complement strand
CATTTATTGGTTTGGATCAAGTTTTATGTGACCAGAAACTTTTTTTTAAACGAAAAAAGGATTTAAAATATTTATGAAAGTAATGCATGGAAATGTTACATAATAAATTCAAGAGTGTACATATTTAAGTACTAGACTAGTTAGTTTTATTAAATGTTCGAGTAGTCATCTCTTTGGGAGGATAGTTATGTTTGTTGCTGTTGGGGTGGCCTCATGTCAACCTGTCTTATATGATACACAGTGTCCAGAAAATTGGGAATTTTTATGGGGATATTAGTCACTACGAATGGTTGGTGAATGTCCAGCAGACCAGAGGCTCACTCATCTTTTGGTAGCTCTGGTGCTGAAAACTTGCGGTCCCACCTCTCCGTGCTGGCGGGCAATAATGGTGGTCTCTGTCACAAGAACTGCACAGATACACTCGAGTAAAGTCACCCACCGAATAGACTCTGCTTTGTTGTCGATAGAAAACTCACAGCTCTGCAATCAAAGTATGGGCTATGTGTCAAAATCTATTCTATACCCACGTCTGGACACAACACTGACACAACAACCACATCATACAGACAGGTCAGATCTCTCTGACCAAACAGCACAGTTACCATGGTGGGTTTACATCAGATAGATCCTCCCAGACTATAGATTCTGAAAAATATTCATTAGTTGTCGGCCCTAAAGGAAGATAGGAAACCTGTTTAAACGCTTGATATGTCTTGCATACTCCTTGCTGTAGTTTATGTACCTTGTTAGTCCCTAGACCCTGACTTGGGCGGGGGGTCTAGAGCAAAATCCCTACTTGTTTGTAAGGCTAGATTTTGATATGGCAGTATCAAATCACTCGAACATGAAACAATATTCAAAATATATAAAGAAATAATTTCAATCTTACCAGATTATGAATAATTAAACACAGAATTGCTAGCAAAACTCAGCTGAGCTGCTGGCTATAGTATGGCGTCCCTAAATTTATTCACTGTCTTTCATATGGGAAAACACCACACTTTAAAATCTGTGTCTAACACTGAACAATTATTGAAGAATGACCCCAAATGCGCTCTGAGCGCTAATGATATGATTGTCTGTGGCCAATCACTGCCGAGGTTTATTTTTAATTTCAAATTTCTACACTAAAGTCATTTCAGTCATGCTTCAGTCAAGTATGGATGGTTATCTGTTAGTCTGTCCGTCTCTACTTGTGTTTCTAAAAAAAATGTGCTTGATTTTTGAAGCAACCTTTCTCTCCCCTCCAAAATTTTGTCGTTAAAAGTTATATTTAGACACAGCTACCGCTCAAAAACCCTCTCCTCCATAATAAGTAACTTTGAACACCTGTTCCCAAGGTCGTGTTTTTGTGTGCAAATTGTGACACTTTTAGATTTAATATAGTCTAGCGATGATGTGAACTACACTGTCTTTTGTCATTATTTTCAATATTATCTATCCGTTTGTAAAATTAAGAACATATTAGTTCACTGCTCAGAATGGGCCATCCGGCCAGCTAATTTTTATATTCCTAACATTAATATTAAGAAAAAATTACTTTTTAATTTTTGTAATATTCCAACATCTGCGTTCTGCCGCTGAATTCAAATCAAAATCTTGGTATCGCAAAAGGTCCAATTCGACCTGTGTCAATTTGGGGGTCCCTTCTGTCGAATTTTACTTTTTTATGTCAACTTGGGAAACGTGATCCATCTCCGTTTCCCCCCCCAATTGCGTCTCCTTAGCCTTTCTAGTCTCACGCAATCTTTCCAGTCATATTTTTTCCTTTTTATCCGCCGTTCCCCTCCTGTCTAGCAAGTCAATTTTTATGGAGGGTGATGACCCGCGGTCTAGGCGATCATGTACTATCAGCAGCCTACGCATTATGTTTTTATCCTTACATGTTATCTTTGGAGGTATTTTACCGTTGTATCTCTGTCAATTTCACTACACATCTCCCCACTTGAAAACATGCCTATGGCAAGTTCCAAAACCAGCGATACACATAGGTAAAATTACTCCTCACGTCTGCCACTACTCTAATTTTGATCACAGGGGTGCCGACTGAGGAAATCTGCACCGACATTCAATTTGCCTGGGATATATTGGATACTGAACTGATAAGGTTGAAGCAATAAAGACCACCTCAGCAATCTTGCGTTTTCATGCTTAGCCTGAGACAAGAACACGAGAGGCTGATGGTCCGTCTCCACACAAAAGTCCTACCATACAGATAGATTTGAAACTTCTTTATTGCCCAGATTAACGCTAAACATTCTTTTTCGCTTGTGGAGTATCCTTGTTCCGCCTTATTCAATTTGCGGCTTGCATAAGCGACTGGTTTCAGTTCCCCATCAGGTGAAGATGATCTTTGCAACAAAGCCCTCCGAGTCCTACATTACTTGCATCGGTTCTTAAGACAAAGTCCTGTGTCAAATCAGGCAGTTTGAGAATAGGCTTGCTAGTGAGTTTTTCCTTTAACTCTTGGAACGCTAGTTCACATTGTGCAGTCCAAATAATTTTATCTGGAAGTCCCTTGCGAGTCAGATCAGTCAGAGGAGCACAAATAGCGTTAAAATTTTTGATGTATTTCTGATAAAATCCGCATAACGACACGAATGATCGCACGTCCTTTTTTGTTTGCGGCCTAGGTGCTCTCTGCAGTTTTTCCAAGTTCTTAGGATCAGGGGTCATATTACCCTGATATACAGTGTGTCCCAAGAATTCCAACTCTTTGCATCCAATACAACATTTTGTTGGCCTAGCAGTTGAGTTCGCCTCCCGAAGTCTATCAAACAACATCTCCAGAGCTTCAATGTGTTCTTCAAATGTCTCTGTGGCGACGAGAATATCATCCATGAAATTCGTGATACATGGGTTATTCAGGGGATCCAACAATTTTCGCATCATCCTTGAAAACACTCGGAGCATTTTTCAGTCCGAATGGTAGCATATTGAATTCATAATGTCCATCCGAAGTGCTAAAAGCCAAATAAGGTCTCACTCCAGGCTTCACTGGGATCTGGTAATAGCCTTTACTAAGATCCACCTTTGAAAAGTATTTTGCCTTGTTCAGTCTGGCAAATAACTGTTTTGTGTCTGGTAATGGATCCACTTGTCCTTCTGTGACAGCATTCAGTTTCCTGTAATCTATGCACAGTCTGTGTTCCCCAGACGGTTTTCTCAACAAAACGACACTAGAACTAAAAGATGATTCACTGTGCGAAATAATCCCCTCCTTCAACAAATACTCTATTTCTTCCTTCAATGCCTTCTCCTTCGCGAACGGAATAGAATAGGCTCTCATACAGATTGGGTTTGAGTCTACCAGTTTCATGTCATACTGTAGCAAATTTGTATGGCCTGGTTTATCTGTTAATACATCTGTATGTTCCTCCAGAACCTGTTGAACTCTCTCCCTCTGGTTTTTAGTCAGGTGCTTACTGACTTTTACCTGTGCTGCGGTTTCACAAGGATGTAATGGGTATTCATGTGAGGTGAGTGGTTCTTTTTGCATCTGGGTTGCAATAGCCAAGGTCAATAAGGGGGTGCTTTCCTGGAGTGGTCTGTCCAGATACTTCTTTAACAGGTTTACATGATAAACTTTTTCCTTCCCCTTTTTGTCAATTTTATAGTTTGTTCTAGACACCTTCTCTAGAACCGTATATGGACCTTGCCAACCAATTTGTAATTTATTCTGGCTTCCGGGTAGTAGAAGCAGCACCTTCTCTCCGACTGCCAGTTCCCTGTCCTTTGCCTTCCTATTAAAATATGCTGCATGTTTCTTCCTGGCTTGTTTCAAATTATCATTTGCCAGTTTCCATCCAGCTTTCAAACGAGTGGTCAGTTCGTTCACGTATTGATACGATGAGGTAACAGTCTCTTCCGCCTTCTCATCTGTCCAGGTCCTTAATAGAGCTTCTAATGGACCTTTTATTGGCCTCCCAAATAGCAGAGTTGCGGGAGCCATCCCGGTTGAACTATGTGGTACCTCCGGTACGCAAACAATGCGGCGGGCAGGAATTGATCCCACAGATCCGGTTTTTCGTGTGCCAGCTTTCTCAGGATAGAAATGAGAGTCCCGTTGAACCTCTCTACCTGGCCGTTCCCTTGTGGATGGTACGGACTACAATGAAAGTGCCTGGCTTGAAATAGCTTAAAAACTTCTTCCGTTAGTTTCCCCTTGAACTGAGAACCATTATCCGTCAAGATTTGATGCGGGAATCCTAATCGGGTAAATATTGTAAGTAGTGCCTCTGCTACATGTTTTGAATCAATTGATGGCAGGGCTACCGCCTCTCCCCACATAGAACAAGTGTCCACCAGAGTAAGGATGTAACTGTTCCTCCTCTTGGTCCGCGTGAGAGGTCCTACAATATCCACTGCAACCCTCTCAAAAGGTGTTCCCACTATGGGCATTTCCCCTAGAGTTGCAGGAGCAGTCCAGTGCTTTGGAGCTACCCTTTGACATTCTGGGCAGGATTTGACATATCTTTTTATATCCTCCGTTATCCCTGGCCAGAAGTAATGACAAGCTATACGCTGTCCTGTGGCGCTGATCCCCATGTGACCACTGAAGGGAATCGCATGCCCGAGTTCCATCACTTTATCTCTATATGAAGTGGGAAGAACCAGTGGTTGTGACCATTTGTTCCAGTTCCGGCCTTCCTGTATAAGAGTTTGTTCTTCATGAAATATTCCCCCTTGCTCGGAGGTGTGTGGCATTTGGGCAATTTTTAAAAAACAGGGCTTGAGTGTCCTATCCTCAGCCTGCGCCTTCCTCATCTCCTCTGGATGAGCATTTATAGGTTCACCTTCTTCCTCCTTCTTCTGTGACCTGGTCTGCACTGTCGCCATGATCACAGGTTTCTCGGGATTCCCAAGAAGACGTATCTACACCCCAATATCAGAGGGTAGATTGGTTCATCTATCACTGCTGCTCTGATTTCTCCTTCCACATAGCGAGTTTTCACCGTTATACTTGCGATGGGAAGTGTCATGAGTGGTATGTCCTTAGTCGCCCCTTGTATTTCCACTGTTTCTGTGGTATACTGACTTGGGTCCACTAGGCTAGACTTCACAACTGAATCATAATCCAAACCTGTATCATAAAGGCACCTTATGGTGACCCCATTACAAATAACATCCTCACAAACTGGGGGGTGATAAGGTTCCTGTTGTCCATTAGGATTAACCTTTAATCTTTGCGTCCCCGACTTCATTGCAGCAATGTTTGAAGGTTTCCTTCTACAAAATTCGGTGTTATGGTTATCCTTCTTGCACCATTTACACCATCTTTTTCCTTGGTTCAACGGTTTTCTTTCATTGAACTTTTGGTCATTGAACTGTGAGTTTCTGTCGCGATAGTCATTTCTTGGCCGCTCAAAGTTTGTCCTACCTTTATTTCCCTGCTCTCTATTATCAAATTTATTAAATTGCTGTGGAGCTTTAAAATTGTCTATGTGCTTCTTTTTAGCACCACTTACCTCTGCCTGAGCTGCCTGATACCTCTCAGCAACATTTAAAATTTCCCCCAACTTCTCTGCACCTTGTTCCATGAGAAATTTTCTCATGTCTGGAGCCATGGACTCTCTCAATTGCTCAATCATGATCATTTCTTTAAGATCTGGGTCTTCCCCAGAGCCGTCCATTTCTCCAAATAGGTTTCTAGTCTAGCAGAGAATTGGTGGTATGTCTCCCCAGACAACAGTTTGGCATTTCTAAATTTCTTACGATAAAATTCACCATTCTTCTCGTACCTTAATAACAAAGCCTGCTTTAACATGTCATAATTGTCTTGGTCTTCCCTGTTCATTTTGGCAAATACTTCATAAGAAGTACCTCTCAATCCCTGTGATAGCTTTAAACTCCACCTCTCTCTCTCTAACCCATATGTAGTAGCTAATAACTCAAAACGTCCTAGGTACCCTCTATGTCATCGTCTTTTTCAACAAAATGGTCTAAATGAAACCCCATAGCTGAGTTTGAGGCTCCCAGACTGGGCGTAGCATCTGAGGCAAAAGGGCTGGCACCATTTTCAGGAGCCGGGCCTTGTAATTCCAGCTCCCTTAGTCGTAATTCGTGCTCCCTTTGCAACCTTCTATCTTCTGCCTCCCTTTCGGCAGTCAACCTTTTTTTCTTCTCCCTTTCTGCCTCCCTTTTCTTCTGTCCCTTTGCTGTTTTTTCTTCTGCCTCAATTTGCTGCTTCTGCCTCCTTTGCTTTTTTTTCTGCCTCAATCTGCAGCCTCTTAATTTCTCTATCAGCCTCAATTTGTAACCTCTTCTCTTCAGCTACCTTTTTATCTTCCCTTTCAATATATTTATCACATTCAGCCGTTACGTATTGAATTAAAATTTGACCATCCATTCCCATCTCCTTCGCGGTGAGCACAGCAGCTGATCTAAATTTTGCCAGCTCCGCCATACTTTTTAGACAATATAATAATATACAAGCTAAATCTCTAACCAGTAAATACACTAAGTACTTCTTATGACTATAGTCTAACTAATTCTAACTAACCAGTTAACTAATTAATTATTACTGGCTGTGAAGATTCACCAACTTTTATCTGCAGGGACACTTTTAATTTTAAAGGAAATTTTACAATTTATTTCCCTACTTTTATTTCTCCCACCAGGAGATCCTAATATTACTGTTGGGCTAATTATCCCTGGACAAGACCCCAATTTATGTAGTGGTGTTTGATGGTATTGTATGATGGTGATATTACTAAATGTAATTGTATGAGGCCAGCTGTGAAGGCTCCTGAGATAAAATGTAGTTGTGAATTGTCAGAAGGCCTTTCTTGCTACCACTTTTGTTCTGGATCAATTTTTTAGGTTGACCAGAACTTAAAAGGATTTAGAGATTATGAAAGAAATGCATGGAATATTATATCATAAATGCAATAGTGTACATATATATGTACTATACTAGTTAGTTTTATTAAAATGTTCTAGTAGTCATCTACTTGGGAGGATAGTTAATGTTTGTGGTGTTGGGGTGGCCTCATCACACCTGTCTATATTGACTACACAGTGTCCAGAAAATGGTGGGAATTTTTATGGGGGTATTAGTACATACAAAGCGCTGGTGAATGTCCAGCAGACCAGAGGCGCACGCATCTTGTAGTTGTAGCTCTGGTGCTGAAGTCTGGTGGTCCCACCTCTCCGTGCTGGCGGGCAATAATGGTGGTCTCTGTCACAAGTACTGCACAGAGACACTCGAGTAAAGTCACCAACTGAATAGACACTGCTTGGTTGACAACAGAAACTCGCAGGTCTGCAATCAAAGTATGGGCCATGTGTCAAAATCTATTCTCTACCCACGTCTGGACACAACACTGACACAACAACCACATCATACAGACAGGTCAGATCTCTCTGACCAAACAGCACATTTACCATGGTGGTTTTACATCAGATAGATCCTCCCAGACTATAGATTCTGAAAAATATTTATTAGTTTTCTGCCCTAAAAGAGGATAGGTAATATGTTTCATTATTCTCAACACTTGATCTGTCTTGCCTAACCGTTGCTGGAGTTTATGTACATTGTTGGTCCCTAGACCCTGACTAGGGCGGGGGGTCTAGAGCAAATCCCTACTTGTTTGTAAGGCTAGATTTCGATATGGCAGTATCAAATCACTCGAACATGAAACAATATTCAAAATATACAAAGAAATAATTTCAATCTTACCAGATTATGAATAAATAACACAGAATTGCTAGCAAAACTCAGCTGAGCTGCTGGCTATAGTATGGCGTCCCTAAATTTATTTCACTTTTTTTCATATGGAAATCACCACACTTTAAAATCTGTGTCTATCACTGAGCAACTATTGAAGAATGGCCCCACTTTCGCGTCTGAGCGCTAATGATATGTTTGTCTGTGGCCAATCACTGCCTAGTTGTACTTTAAATTTCAAATTTCTACACTAAAGTCATTTCAGTAATGCTTCAGTCAAGTATGGATGGTTAACTGTTAGTCTGTCCGTCTCTACTTGTGTTTCTACAAAATGTACTTGATTTTTGAACCAACCTTTCTCTCCCCTCCAAAATTTTGTCGTTAAAAGTTATATTTAGACACAGCTACCACTCAAAACCCTTCTCTCCTTAATAAAGTAAATTTGAACACCTGCGTCTCGAGGGGTCGTGTTTTTTTTGTGCAAATTGCTCGCGACACTTTTAGATTCAATATCAGTTTGTCGTGATGTGAAAAAACACTGTCTTTTGTCATTATCTTCAAATTATTATCTATTCGTTTGTAAATTTAAGAAAATAATTAGTTCATGCTCAGAATAGGCCATCGGCCAGCTATTTTTTATATTTCCTAAATACATTTAATATTAAGAAAAAAAGTACTTTTTATAATTTTTTGTAATTTTCCTACACCATCCGCGTTATGCCGCTCCAATTAAAATCAAGGGCTTGGTATCGCTCCCAAAAGCCGTTCACTAAATGACTGTGGGGGCGAATTTCATTATCTAAGGGACTTCTGTGCATTTCTTATCTTTTATTGTCAACTTGGGAACATACGGTGGTCTTTTCTTCGTTTCATCCCGATTGCGTCTCTTAGCCCTTATACGAATCAGCATTGTCCAGTCATAATTTTTTTTTCTTTTTTTGAAATTATCTCCGCGTTTCCCCTCCTGTCTAGCCAAGGAATAATTTTTAGTGGATGTGACCCGCGGTTACGGCGATATGTATCATCAGCAGCTTACGCATTATGTTTTTTATCCTTAAATGTTATCTTTGGAGTATTTTACCGTTGTATCTCGGTCAATTTCACTACAAAATACTTAAGTAGAAATATTAAACTTTTCAACTAACCTTTACGATTGATGCAAAAAGTAACATATTTCCCCGACCTATTTCCAGGTTGTCAATGTGCAGGCAATTCTTTTTCTTGTCACTATCATCAAAATCATTATAATTATTACTTAATTTTTGTGTGTTCTGTAGTTTAGTTATTAGTTTTGTTCACTCAGGCAGTCACTGGGTTTCCGAACCGAATCATGGAAGCGTCACGCGCCGGTCTACCGAGCTGTAAAATGCGTACCTGACTCTGCTCTAGAGTTATGGAAGCCAAAGGAGCCCACATTTCAAATTTGGACCTAGTATAGTGAAGTCTCTAACACTTCACTCCCATTCAGTAGCATCTGCTATGGGGGCCATCTTTACCGTTACGTTTGAACTTTAGTCTTGTTAACTCTACTAAGGTTTTCCTGTTTATTTATGAATACCAGGGATATGAAGTCGGAGTCGGTCGTTTTTTAGTGGAGTAGGAGTCGGTCGTTTTTAGTGGAGTACGAGTCTGTCGTTTTCTAGCGGGGTCGGAGTCGGTCGTTTTTTAGTGGAGTCGGTCGTTTTTTAGTGGAATCGGAGTCGGACTTCTAAAATTTCAGGAGTCAGAGTCGGAAAACTCTTTGGCCGACTCCTCAACCTTGATGAAAACTGTCTTCCAAGTTTATCTTTGGTAGATCCACTTATCTTGTTCTTGAGACTGTCTGTTCGAGTATAACCTTGATTTTGAAGCATGGTCGTATCGGTGAAGTGTGCTGCCAAGATTAATCTTGAACGTCTGATTAGCAGCGTGGTTAGAGCACTTCCGTCTTGTAGCAAAGTTTCTGTGTTCGAAACTAATAGCGTCATGCTACAGTCCATCCAAGTGTAAATGGGTACCTTACTTTGCTCTCGAGTTAGGGAATGCAAAGGGAAAAGGTCACTCTACCTTATAAATCTGAACCTAGTATAATGAAGTCTCTTACACTTCACTCCCCTACAGCATTTATTTTTATGCTATGAGACTGCCTCTACCTTTTTAATATTTGAAATTATTATTGCAGCAGAAAAATCAAAACAACATTTTGGAGCACTGTGGATAATGTAATTTTTCAGTTTTTTCATATCTTCTTTTTTCATAATTTTATGTCGTCTTTTATTCCATTCACCACGTGGTGTTCTGCCTTTTGTACCAATCTCACTTGGGAAATTCTAGAACAAGGACTTTTGGTTATGCTTTTCATACTTTTTGTTTTCCTTCTTGTCAATGTTTCGTCGCACTTCTGGTTAATCAGATCTACATTAGTGATTCTTGTTCAAGTTCATTTCAAACTTATTTTCTATACAAAAATCTTTATAAAAGTCTGTAAATTCTTGTTGTTTCTTATGTTTGTTCCGTGTGGTTTCCGTGACTGACATGGAAGTAAGAATAGTAACACTTAAACATACCATGCAATCGTAGGAGTGGATACACCATCCGAATAGTTGAACTTTAGCGAAAACAACTTCATATAAGTAAATACATGCTATGTTTCTGTTACGTCCATTTACGTAATCAAAGAATAGAGAAATTGTTATTGACACACAAAACGAAAAAAGTTGTTAAAAAACATTCAGATACAGAACGCATTGTTGAAACATGTATGCTTTATTTCGTATTTCGTAAGAATTTATTAGCGAAACTATTTTAAGCTGCTTATATTTTCATATACTCTATTATAGGTCTGCTTGTAAAATTATAAAATGCACGGATAGTTGTTCCAATGTGGGTGATGTACTTCAAGTTGTCAATGTGATAAACATCTTATCTGAGTAACAGTACGAATATTATGCATTCTCTTATACGAAGATAAATTGATCATTTCTAGAATTTTTTTAATAACGCACTGAAAAATCGTGCCATAAAAGTTTATGATAAAAGTCATCCATCTCACGGGTGTTGTTGGAATTTATTGGTGGCAATTAGGAGGTACCGAATCAGACATTCATGTGTGATTGGTGAGTTTATGAGATCGTGAATGTGGTGACAGTCTCATGGTGTAGAACAAATTGATGTACGAAACCACTGCAATTATTAACGTAGTAATGATATGGTAGCCCTAGGTAAACTACATTGCAGAAGCTATCAGTCTGCAAAGCAGACTAGCTCCGTAGGGAGCTGAAGCAGGAAAGATGTTTGTCACGGCGCGCGATTGCTGTGACGAATGAGTTAGATGCGTACGTGAGTTTGGCAAGTACTTTGAGATACCTTGATCTGAACAATTCATTGATCTACTATATTATTAAAATATCCTTGTCAGTATTATTAATTCTCGACATTTGTCCCATCCCTGCAGATCTAACTGGCAACATCAAAACATGAAGGATAAGAAAGGCGCTCTCGATATGGAGATGAAGCCCGCCTTTAATGGCGATGTGGACGGTAGTTACGGTAAGATAAGTCATATGTCCATGTTCGTCTAATCGTTTTGTCACAACCATTTTATCATCTTACCGTTCAGCATCATAAGGAACATCCTGCAACAAACACAGGCCAACTGCTCCTATCACGTGCCGTCAGCCCAAGGTCTCCATATCTTCCTCGTTACTTTCATATATGTCTCCAGTTCTCTTCTCTCTGCATTCTTCAGTCAATCTCTACTTACCTTACACTGCAGTAAGATTGGGTGAATGTTACTGTATCAAATCAGGTTGTCTGAGGGCACAGGCAGATAACGGAGATAAGAACAAGCAGGTTTTCGACATAAACATTATAATATAGTCAGACTGGGCATAATAGGTCAAGACAACGCATCAGTTTACATCCTATTTATGGACTATGAAATGATCTTCTACAGATTAGGCGTAGAAACATTTTGGAAGCTGCAAAAGCATTATGGAATGCCCATTAACTTCATTAACCCAATAAGTAAAACATATGCGGATATGCAGAATTCTTCGTGAGGGAAAATTTACAGAACCCGTTGAGAGTACAATCGGAGTTCGGCAAGGATACTTCTGTCTACCGTTTCTCTTCTTAGTTGTTAGAGATTGGGTTATGAAAACATCGACATTATCCAACGGAAATGGAATTCACTGGACTCTGACAAAATAGTTTGACGATCTAGATTTAGTCAAATACCTGGCTCGTCTGTATTTGTTGAAGGTCTATGGTCCCCAGGGAGCAAAAATATAATAAAAGTGAGATGGTCTGTTGATCGTTAGACTTGTCCTGACTCAACTACTCCACTATGTGAGATGGTCTGTTGATCGTTAGGCTTGTCCTGACTCAACTACTCCACTATGCGAGATGGTCTGTTGATCGTTAGACTTGTCCTGACTCAACTACTCCACTATATGAGATGGTCTGTTGATCGTTAGACTTGTCCTGACTCAACTACTCTACTATGTGAGATGGTCTGTTGATCGTTAGACTTGTCCTGACTCAACTACTCCACTATGTGAGATGGTCTGTTGATCGTTAGACTTGTCCTGACTCAACTACTCCACTATGTGAGATGGTCTGTTGATCGTTAGACTTGTCCTGACTCAACTACTCCACTATGTGAGATGGTCTGTTGATCGTTAGACTTGTCCTGACTCAACTACTCCACTATGTGAGATGGTCTGTTACTCCACTATGATCGTTAGACTTGTCCTGACTCAACTACTCCACTATGTGAGATGGTCTGTTGATCGTTAGACTTGTCTTTACTCAACTACTCCACTATGTGAGCTGTTCTGTTGCTCGTTAGACCCCTTTGTCTATTACCTTGGTTTACTCTAGCACTCAACTAACCTATTAGAGACTTAACCCAACTTGAGAAGTATTCCATCAAAAACAAGTTGTTTATTTTATAGCAAATTCCATCATAACAGGAGGCATTGTGGTCAAATTCCATGGTTACAAAAAACACTTCATAAATGCCTAATGTTTTGGCCCATTCCTCAGTGCTCATTTCATACATATATATAGCTCTCTGTGTGAACACTTTCACGGTTTGGTTTATACATATTTTCTTTTTAAGCTATCTTATTTATTCTGGTTCTTCAAGCTCATCAACTCTTTCTAAGTTTGTTTTCTCCTCCGTTTTATTCCTGACAGGTTTTCTCATTTTAATCAGAATACATCATTTTAATGTTACATATGTCAATAAACACATGGGTACACCGTTACAGTATCTTACCATACTTATACATGTTAGTGTGCACATGATTCATTTGTATATGAAATCACTCCTTCATTCTTACTCGTTTACTTTTTTTTTTTTTCGTACGCCCGTAATACTCGAGGGAAAATCTTAGGTTATTATTTTATGTTTAAACTGAACATTTGATTTCACGTGGGAGTATCTTGATTTTTGTACAGAGGGACAGGTGTCTCGCCCATTCAGGCAAATACTCGCGATTTCGGAGGTACCCATTGCAGCTGGGTCGGCTCAGGAGCCGCCAGTCCCTGGTCGACGACACTCCTTCAAATGTCCTTGCCAGGTCTCGAGTTAATCCAGTCCAAATCCCGGTCGACGAAAAATCCTCAAATGCCGTCGCCCGGGTTTGATCCTGTAATCACCCGTGTTGCCAGGAGCGGTGTTTTAACCACTACGCTAGCCGCGGCTCATCGTTATATTTATAGCGACGTATTCAAAGTTCATTATGCCATAGCGGCTCGGCTATATATCAATTTCTTCTGTAATTCTCCTCTGGTTGCTCCTTAATTTTATTGTTACCACTCAAAGTCAATTTGGTAGCTTCAGCCTCATTTCTTGTTATCTTGTGTTCGTAAGTTGGAAGCGTCGTTACCTTGTATATTTTATTCTAGCTTCTGAAATCATTCTTATACTATTTTCAATGTTTATCAAGTATGGGAGTTAAGATCTACTTACTTTGGTTACTGAATCCTCACAACATCATATTGCTTACTATAACCTCCTTAACGCTATCTTATCTTTAATCACAGCTTTGTCTTTCATATTCGAATGGTTTCTACTACTCTAACTAGAGCTAAAGAATCTTGGGAAGAAAAATTTTGACTCCACAGAATTTTAATCTTGAGTGCCCGGCAGAGAAACACCTCTTGGCCGCTTTGGTACACTTCACTAGGACTGTTTCTCAAACATTGCGGACAGCCACTCGCTTGTCCAAATCGTTTTCCTTAAAATAATATTATAGTCATCTGTCCTTGTTTACAGTAATTTTGATTTGGGGGGGGGGGGGGGAGAAAGAGGGGGGAGGGGGAGGGTAAGGGGGGGGGGAGGAAGGGGGGAAGGGGGGGTATCTGTTGGGACACTGAAAGAGTCGGCCTACTACTCTTCCTTCATGAAGTATAGATACCAGTAATATGAGGTTTACATAGGTTGGCAACGTCATTCACGTAAACATGCCGTGATATCATTGCAGTAGGAACATTGCGCTGACGTAGACTTCTTACAAATGGCTAGCTGCAGTTAAAGTGTAAGTTCCGTTAGGAACGAAGGAAATAACGATTCTTAAATTTGTTCGTATAAGATCAGTATTATTTAGTCTACCAAATATAAAAAAGAAGCGGTAACAGAATAAAATTTAATTAACAAAAATGAAAAACTAATGTTTCCACACGAACAATCCTATTTGACGTCATTGAGATGTTTTGTATTATGTAACAACAGCTTCCATTGTGTTATGGTATTGGTGTGCTTTAATAGTTACACCCTCCGTAGTGTTTGTTATATTGTCATGTTGCTTGTGGACTTTGCAAATTTTCTAGAACAAGTTTAAGATAAAGGATCCCGTTTACATGCTCAGTGAGGCATGTTGGTAATATGGATTCGGCCATATTTTCTTGATCAAACGGCACATAGGGGTTGTTTTGGTTTCCAAAATCACTCGGCCACCTTTCAACTTCCCAGAGTTTCTCTAGTACCCAATTCATGAGGCTATAAAATCCACTACGGACACTGAACTGAGGAAATCGGTGCATATCCACTATTGATCATACTAATTGAAATTTTTACATTAAGTTTCAATGTATACTGTTCGGTTAAGAATGCCATTAATCTTATTAAAAGTTTGGCTCTTGCGTTTAGTGTGTTCTATTTTTGTTTTCATCTTCCATATTCACTGGCTTCATCCACTCTGTTATTCTTTCATTTTTCGATATCATTTGTTACCTGTTATGGTTTAACATGTTTACATTATCTGTCAAAGTCAATAAGCAAAGTCAATAATATCGCGATTGAATATATATCTATAATTTATAGACTCCAAGCTTCTAATTATAACTATAACATAACATTTTTCATTCATTAAATAAACTATCTTGTTCACGATAACATTAATCATTACTTGGTGTAGGGACCCAATAACACTGATTTGTGTACGATTCTGTATTGTTCATGTGGATATTCCGCTATTCTATTAGTTGTTTCCTTGGAATGTATATACCAGCATTTATGGTGGAATATTTTTTCTACTTCTGCTCAATGTTTGGTTTTTCAAAAATTGTGTGCGGTGTGTATTTTCTAAAGTAAACTTCTGTTTTGATTGGTTTTTTAAACAATCATTTTTCGTTATGTGCTATACCTTCTCTTCCACCCCACCCCCCCCCCCCCCCCAAGGGGTATAGATCAGTGTTTCTAACCTTGTTTGTTGATCACGGCAACTTGTCTATTTTCTAAAAAATTTGCGACACACTATCTGGACCCCGAGCCTGAATAAAAACATTACGTGATAATACTAAATTAAATCAACGCGCGTTGTGGTATTGCCGTCATGAGTTGGAACCAATAGATGTTTTCTTCGGCAGTCTGTCGAATATCGAATCCGTATTCGCATGCATGGAGCAGACCTTAACTAACGAGAGTTTTTATAACAGTCGGCTACCCTCACCTAGTTTAGGCCGGGCTGTCAACGCCGTTTTGCGGGAAGTGAGCGGGGGGGGGGGGTGGCGCTGTCGTATGTGACAGCTACGGGAGCAACATGGTGAGTGCTGGATGCAGGTTAGGTCCAAAGCTGTGGAGCGTAAGGAGCACGGCGAGGCAGTAGAAAGCCTGGTCATCACTGCAACCTGAATTCATCTCAGTCGTCTTGATTGTCTTGAACTGGATTGAGAATGACCAGGCGAGGAATGAGGTCGACGAAATGCGCAACTCTTCTCACTTTAATCCAAATCACTGGCCAAGTTACTCTTTATCATTATCCATTAAGTCCATCACTCAAACAAGTCTGTGGCGATGGGGCGAGCGGCGAAGCGGCAGGCGTGGGTACGCTGGCAGTCGTTCGTAGTCGCAGACCTACACACAGGGGCTCTGGCCATATGGTCGTCTTCCACTGGATCGGAAAACAGCAGTGGGATTCGGAAGCCCCTGAGTGTCTTGAGCAGCCCTCTTTATGAAAGCACTGTTCACTCCATGGCATGGGGAAGGGACAAGACAAAGGTTGACCCTAAACATTGCCTGCTTCACATTTACCTAACCAGCGAACCGCGGTTGGTGGGTAACCCTACTTCAGCTCGGGGACCACATAAGGAAAAAAGAAAGGGACAGATTTTCCCCCCTCATTCTAGGCGCATGGAATTTGCACACTCTCCTTGACAAACGAACTTTTTTAAAAAAAAAAACGCAAACAGACTGAGAGGCGAACTGCCCTGATTGGGAGAGAACTGGACAGATTACAAACATTGACATAGCAGACAGAGTGAAAACTCGAATTGCGGCGAGGGCCAACTTTGCGAAAAGGGTGCAGGTTATACATTTCTATTGGAGCGGAAGAGGAACAGTAAGAAAGGGACTGAGAAGCAGGGGGATTGGATTTGCAATCAAAACAACCTGCACCCTTGCTTGGCAAGTTAGCGGGGGCACCTAATGGGAATAAATGACGACTCATGGACGGTCAAGATCCCTATGCTTTATGGAAGAAAACACTGCCACCTTCATTAGCGCGTATGCACCAACTATAACAAACCAGGATGAGTCAAGGATACGTTTTATGAGAGCACTACATGCTATTCATTGCATCAGTTCTAAAGCAGATAAAGCTTATCATCCTTGGTGACCTTTAATGCAAAAGTTAGGCTCAGTATAAAACATCTCCTGGAAGGGCAATATTGGAAAGAACGTTCGGTGGGTGTCGCTGTGGACTGCAATGGACTTTTTTATCTTCTCCTCCAGACTTGCGCAGAATACCAGGACATCCTTGGTCACCAACACCTTTTTTGACTTCTACCGTAAAGGACCTCCTGGGGTGCACCTCTGCTCAAAAGCATTGGCACTTAATTGACTATGTAATAATTGTTAGGGATGAAGGACAGGCAAGATGTCCAGGTGACCAAGTCTGATGTGTGGCGCTGATTGCTGGACTGATCATTAGCCTCCTTGTGTCTAAAAACTTAAATTCGGTATTCCAACCAGCCAGGCGCCCTCAGGGGAGTATAGAAAACTCATAAAAGGTTGGATGTCACCAAAATTTAAAAAGGACAAAAAATCAAGACGGTCATTTACTGGACACCCTAGAAGCCCGTCTCAAATCTATATCGTTAGGGACGGCCAAAGTGTGGAAACAAATTGGGCAGCCCTAAGTGAGCAGATCTACAACACTGCTACAGAGGTCCTGGGTTCTTCCATCAAGAAACAAAATGACTGGTTTGATGAGAACTCAGATGATATAAAGCAGATGTTGGCTGAGAAACACCATCTCCATAAAGCATATTTAAATGATCCAAAATTACATTCCAAAGAAAGACGCTTTCAATTTCAACAACATGCGTAGAATCGTCTCCATCATAATCTACGTCAGATGCGGGATTCATGAATGGTAATAAAGCAACGATGAGCTCCAAGGTTTTGCTGACAGCCATAGACTTGAGAATTTTTACATCCATGCACTCAAAGCGGTCTATGGTCCCAACATCATTCAGGATTTTTTCCCCTCCTTAATGCAGATGGAAAAACACTAATTACAGACAAGGAAAAAATGCTCCAACGCTGGGCTGAACATTTTAATAATATCTTGAACCAGCCATCATCTATTAATGACGAAGCCATCATCCGCCTGCCCCAAATTCTTATAAATGATGCGCTAGATGATATACCAAACTCTGGAGGAAACTCAAAAAAGCGATCTTCGTTTTTTTTCATACTTTCTTGTGTGGAAAGGGCCCCGGCTACGATTTCAATTCCTGTTGGAGGTCTATAAAGATGGCGGGTTACAGTTCTGATAGGACGAAACCCTTTACATGATCTTCCAGCAAATGTGGGCTGAGTGAAACCGATCCCCACATCAATCTCAATGGATGCGTCAATTATACATCTATATTAAAACCGTAAGGTAATCGCCAAGACTGTAACAATCATCGAGGCATCTCTCTTTTATCAATCGCTGGGAAGATATTCGCCAGATCCTTTTGAATCGCCTTACGGCTCATCTTGACAAAGGTCTTTTACCTGAAAGTCAGTGTGGATTCCGGAAAGAACGTGGAACCACAGATATGGTGTTCGCTGCAAGACAGCTACAAGAAAAATGCCAAGAACAGCACTCTGTGACTCCTGTTACACAGCTTTCATCGACTTGACAAAGGCGTTCGACACGGTTCGAGTAGAGAGGGTCTATGGAAGATCATGGCAAAAATACGGCTGACCAAAGAAATTTATCACAATAGTGCAGCAAAAGCTGCATGGATGGAATGCAGGCTAGAGTTCAGGAAAACGGTGAGCTATCAGAGCCTTTCCCCGTCTCAAACGGTGTTAGTTAAACAGTGGGTGGGTACTTGCACCGCCTCTGTTCAGTATCATGTTTTCTGCTATGCTGACTGATGCTTTTTGAGACGGGGTACACAGGAATCGACATTAGTTATTCGTTATGATGGAAAATAGTTTAAAACCTTAGGAGGCTTCAAGCAAAAACCAGGTCAAAATCACACACACCATCAGGAGGATCTTCTGTTGCTGACGTTTGTGCCCTAAGTTCCTGGCTAAGATGGCTGATCGGCAGCACAGCGTGGATAGATTCTCGTCGAAGGCTGTGCCAACTTTAGGGCTTACCATCAACACGGAAGGAAAATCAGAAATGTCATGTACCAACCAGCTCCTGGCACAGTTTATACTGAGCCAGTCATCAAAGGTAAATGGGTGAGATACGAATGAATTTGTTGTGAACAGATTTACATTACATTGGTAGC
The DNA here is from genome assembly GCA_024509875.1 of Oreohelix idahoensis. Taxonomy (NCBI): domain Eukaryota; kingdom Metazoa; phylum Mollusca; class Gastropoda; order Stylommatophora; family Oreohelicidae; genus Oreohelix; species Oreohelix idahoensis. Next base: position 293,941 of record JAMPIV010007650.1, on the reverse strand, counting down.
AACTTTCCCAGAAATCATCGAGTCATTGATGATGAGGTAAAACACAGGTTCCCAAAGCCAGCAAGCACAATTTTGGCAGAATCTATACACCGCAACGTTTGGCATCGAAGTGGCAATTAGTCATACGCAGAAAGCTGAAGGTGTACTGAAGAGCTGCGGTGCTTTCCAGTGTCTGCTTTATGCATGCGAAACATGGGACTGTATACAGGCGCCACGTAATGAAGCCTAAAACCACTTCCATGACAGTCTGTGTCTGGAAGATATGGAGACATCAAATTGCATGATAAGAATACCAGGTTACCGCCTGATAATATTAACGACTTTTTTTACGACCAGAGTGAATCCACTGATAATTAAAGAGTTTTGAATGTGAAGGAGAATCAACATGTTATATGTAATCATCATATGGTGAAGAAGGTGAGTGTGGTTTGGGACAGTCACTCACAGTGGAGCGCACACACCAAGTCATGAGAATGGTGTAGCGTCTGATGGATATTTTAAGTGTCCATGGTTAGATTACAATTTATAACATCACGTAGATCTAGACGAATACAGTTACATCGAAGAAGCATGATATCTTCATAATAATGTAGTTAAACACACATACGGACTTTATCTACATCTGGCCTACAAAAATTACTACTCTCTGCACATTCAGTGCACAAATAAGACTGCGTTCTTCGGCAGTTATATTATAATTCATGGCCTACAAAACATCTCTAATCCACATCAGTGCACAAAGACTGCATCTACGGCAGTTATATTATAATCATGGCCCTACAAAATCTCGGATACTCCACATCAGTGCACAAAAGTCGACTGCATCTACGGCAGTTATATAATAATCATGGCTTCAAAATCTCTACTCCACTTATCCATCAGTGCACAAGACTGCATCTACGGCAGTTATATATATTAATCATGGCTACAAAAATCTCTATTACTCACCAGTGAAAGTTGCACAAAGATGCGTCTACGGCAGTTATATAATAAACCCATGGCCTACAAAATCTATACTCTCACTTCAGAGTGCACAACTACTACGCATCTACGGCAGTTATATTAATAAATCAAGGCCTACAGAAACCCTATCACACCCCCCACACCCCCACCCAAAGACCCCAGTTCCCCCCCCAACACATACCCCCACAACACCCATGGCCTACACAAATTCCACCCACCCCCCCCCCAACCCCAAAACCCACCAACCTTACCCCCCCCCCATCAATAACGGGCCAAGACCCCATATACATATTCACAGGCTCCTACAAAATTCTTTACCCCCCCCCCCCCCCCCCCCCCCCCCCCCCCCACCCCTCCCCCCCCCCACTCCTTTCGTAATCCCCCCCTTAACAAAATCTCCCCCCCTCACCTCTTTTCCCCCCCCCCCCCAAATACTTTCATTACGGAGATCCTAGCCCCCAATCACGTGACGTAGGAGCAGTGCTTTGTATAATAATTTGTACATCAGGGCACAATGATGGGTGAATACTACTTTAGAAATGATACGTAATAATCAAGGCCTACCAAAATCTACATGAGCCCTGCACAAGGTAATTAAATGGATTAGAGCATAATTTTGTTGGCCTTTTGTGATTTTTCTGAAGACTACAGTCAATTATCCCTGCATTAGACTAGAACCCATTGGAACACAACCGTTGATTGATGGGATCATGTGGGTGGTGTTTTCTGTTGAGTTTCTCTGAATAAAATCCCTGCGGGATTACTAGCCGTTTTGAGTGTCGATGTATTCACATATTCACTCACGTAGAGGCAGTTCAGAATCAGTACATATATTTTAAGCCAGAGTATCTATGTAGTGTGACATCTACTGCTACTTGTACAAATGTCTAGTATATGATATCGATTAGACAATGCATAAGCTAATCGGTATAGCAAAATAGCTCTAACCCTTATAAATCCACTCTACGTGCCGAGAAGTATATCCCAAGATGATGTCAACTGGTCTCATTGAATTATAGTTTGCCATCACTCACTAGGATATTAGAAAAATCCATAGATTATTATCATATAAAAAAAAAATAATCCGTGGGATGTCTTATATCTTTTTCTCATCTTATTCATGGAATATTTTAATGCTTTACAAATAATTACGGTCATTGTAGATATTTAGATGCTCGTAGATGATATTCCATACAGATTTCATGTTTATAATATGGATTATTCAATATATGGCGAGAAGTTCATATGCTAATTACTACAGGCCATATTGCATAGTGTAAGTTAGTAAGTAGACATCTATATTTATTCTCAGTTGGATAGGTGTGTAACAATTACAGTTTATAGTAAGTCGTAGGTGGGATCAATTGGACTGAGCATTACAAAGATGTAAGTAAGTCTTAAATAATCACAAAATTGAAATTTACTTAGTACAAACTAAATCAGATGCCCTACATATCTAACGATTCAAGGGGACAAGATAAAATCACCCACTCGCAAAGACGCCATACGAATCAACTTCAAAAATAGATGACAATGAATACAACAATTCATACATAATAAACGGCTAACATTAAAAATCTCCCACTACATGACCATTCTCATAAAAGTGCACCCACTATACTGAAATCTAACATTCAGAGAAGCATATGAAAGTATAATTCACATAGGCTAGACACGAAACAAAGTTCCTCCTCCCGAATGAATGACCCTTCACCCATCAGCTTGCACAAATCCCCCCACTGCCCCACCATCCCCTACGGCCAGATATCATAAATAAATTTCCAAGGCCTCTTATCAGAAATTTCCCCATACCCTCATCACATCAGAACCACAAGATTACCAACAATAATGCATCTACGGCAACAAAGATATGATGACATTAAAAATCAAGGCCATTACCAAAACTCTCTATACAGTGACTCTCTGCGCTGCAATATCTTGAACATATTATACTTCTGAATCCACATCGTCAACTCTTCCAAATCACGCTAGATAACACGTATTGTAAATACAAATATGCTCAAGTATATTTATTACTAAAACAAAAAAGAAAGTTTATTGACAAGCACAGCATATAAGTAATTTAAATAAAATATAAATTTATTACTAAAAAATAAATTAATTCAAATATCACCCAAACAAAAAATTATTAACGATCACAAGTTCGATTGACGCTAGTCAAGGCTAACAAAAAAAAATACATCCAATACATTCACAACATTTTCAAAGAATTTTATGTACTAAATATTAGTAACCTTAAATACAATTAGCGCTGGCGCAGAAATAAAAAATATCACAATGTTCAAAAACACATTATCCAAAAATTTAATACAAAAAAATGTTTCTTCTTTTAGGATAATTAAAAATTTGTATTTTTATTTCAAGTTATATGTAAGCTATAATAATAACTAACAATTATATTAGTGAGTAAATAATAAAAAAATAATTTCTTATCTTTATAGACAACACATCAAAACGTGTAGTTTTTTTTATTCTTTTTTTAAAAAAAATACATCAAAGAAACGTCACATTGGGTAATTAAATGTTAACTACAAACGAGTTATAAATATATATTTAAATTTTTGTTTATTTTAATTATTTTAATTTCTTATTAATTTAATGTTTATTTATAATTCGTTAAATGAAAATGAGTATCAGCCGTTCGTGTTTAATTCTTACCCACATAATTTAATAGGAAATTTAAGTTAATTCTAGCTGACAAAAAAAAAATCGAATCGTTTCAATTATCAAATGTCATTAATTGAGAAAAATGGAACAAAGTTACAGAATACGTCCTTAACTTAAACGAAAACTCATTTAATCATTAATAATACATATAGTTATGTTTAAATTACCTTTCACTAAACAATTAATTAAATAATTGTATATAAATATTGTTAATTAAACATGGTATAAAGCTATGATGAAAAAAACAAAACAAATTTTAAGTAGTGAATAAACACTCAGGACTTTCTATGAAATGACTTTACTTTGTATCAGTAAATAAGTTTGTGATAGAAATTATTTATGCCATATTAAAATACAGTCATAAAGTAACAAACAACAATTATTATGGCAATCAATGTTACATATACAAATTTATAATATTATCATTAACTTTCAAATACAAAGTTCTATATAAAGAATACAAGAACATTCAGTGTTTGTAAACAGAAAAAAAATAAAAGGGACCTTTTTTAAAAAAAAAAAAAAAAAAATTCCTTCGGTCTTGCGAACTCTCCATCTAACGAAGGTGACTTCATGACACGGGGGATTAAGTACTGTTAGGGCTCGCTTGAATGGTAAATGGTACACAGTGATCTACATCTCTCAGGTAATGTAATTTAGAAATTGAATGGTGATTCCCTGAAAGTCGCTCCGCTGTGAGGACAATACAAATGAAAATATCTATTTTAATCCATGGTAAGAATTGAGGAAACACGGAAAGTTCATACACATTTACCGAACTCCGGGTGTAGGTTGTGGACTCCTGCGATGGTTCAACAACTCTCGTCACATTGCAGACAACATAGACGTCCCAGGGGACAACTGACCTATATTATTCAAGTTGTCAGTGCGGTAGGCTGAAAAAAATTTACTACCTTACAGGACCGAGATGTCTTCCCAAATTATTCAGCATGACATTGCAAAAGCCATTTAAGAGACCTTATTACCGTTCCTTATTACTCACTGTTTTCGCTAATACTCTATGCTTTATGATGGAGCAACAGCTGACACTGGTTGCCCGATACTGTCCTAATCTTCTTTTCGAGGTTAGCATTTGTTATGATGCTTTTCTTAACAACCGTCTTGTACTGATTTAATATCAACAGTTTACATTTAGTTATTCTTAATACTTGCTTTCTCCTAGATAAACAAATGTCATCAGATAGATATGATTTTTTAGCAGAAAAATTATTTATAGACTGATGAACTTATATATTACTTCTGCTTTTAGTTTTCTAAACTTTTAGAATCACAATGTTGAGATCTGTCCCATTGTTTTTATTGTTTTGGGAGAAGAAACGTTAGTGGATGAACTTCTTGGTACTTATAACTTAGGGTTTATGGTATCCTTTCAAAAATTTTTTTTTTTGGCTTGTGGCAATGTGTTTAAAAAAGAGTTCACACTGCCTTGACTGGGTGATGACTAGAAGGTTTGACATTTCTTTTTTTTTTTTTCACAACATTTTGGTTCCTTCAGGAACAGCAGTAGTATGTTTGTAATTTGTAACCAATTTATCAGATCTGTCATATATACGCTGTTTGGTTTTTAACCCCACGACTTGTGGGATTAATTTATTTACCTACCTGTTATTCTTATCTTTTTTTCTATTTATCTATTTAATATTACTGTAGATTTTCTTTGTTATTCTGCCGCCAGCATCATTATCATTGGAATCATTCTGTATTGGTGAGAAGTAATATCTACGGAAGATCTATGTCCACCATTCTTGACGTTGAATCCGCAAAAAAGTGTATAAGGCTGGCTTTTTGTATAGTGTTCTGATGTAAGAAACTTTTGTTCTTTCATCGTAACACTGACGGAAGACCACATATTGCTATTCAAGACTTCGTCGCAGACATTTATTCTTCTTCTTGCTTCTACAATTCAAAAAATAGTCCTTATGTGCAATCTGTTCACTTAATTTCTTGTTTAAAAACTCTCCCCCCCCTTTTAATATATCATCTACAGCTTACATCTTGGGCTAGCCAAAATTTTCAATCTTAACACGATTTTGTCTCTATAAACAATTAATTCAAAAACTCTTATTTATCCAACCTTCAACCTCACTATCGATGACTATTATTATAAGCCTATTCAACTTCTCTAGGGATAATAAAAAAAAGGTATCCTTTAAATAAATAATGGCATACATAAATATCACCCGTACATATACAATATCTTAGGAGTTTTTCTGATTAGAGTTTCAAATTTCGCCATTTTTTTTCTATCTCCCGTCTTCCATCTTTCTTGGATCTTTTCCACTTGCCGACTTATCTATTTTATTTATTTTCCATTTATTATAATAAAGCCATAATACTAAAATTTACTTAAAAAACAAGGAGAGTTTAGTACTTTATATCTTTCTAAACATATTCTAAAAAATCAGTACGTTTTAAGCAGAGTATCCCTTACCTCTGTGTACTCTGTTTTAGTCTCCTATTTGCTTCTCATCCCTTAACTCTTCTTTTGGTCGTTGTTCATATGGCGCCGTCGAGCAAGAAGTTAGTTTTTTTTTTGAAAATGTTTGTCAGTTTTATACTAATATAATGTGTCTTTTTTATGACGAGATTTAAACCATATAACTTGCATTTCTCAGCATACTATTTTATGATTTGATGGTTTTTTCATTAGCAAAAACCTCTCTTAGTTTTTTGAAGCAGTTTTCGTTTTTTTTTTCATAACTGTGACCTCAAGTATGTGGCCTTTTACTCTGAGAGTCTGGTCCCTGCTTGAGTAAACTATTTTTTTGTTACTTGATAAGGTCTTTTTATCCCACACATTTTTACCTTAATACATTGTCTATTGTAAACTTAGGAGAACCATAAATATTCTCTATTTAAATCTTTTCATTATAGCCAAATCAAGTTTAGATTTCAAATATTGTATCATCAATCATGTACATCATCATTCTATAAATTATCGTATAATTATCGCAACAAAAACAATAGTTATCAATCGAATAGGATAGTGAGATGAGGCTTGTTGACATGGAAGAAGTGGCAACATTTAACTCAACAAAAGAATCTTACTGAAGGTAATCCTGACCTTCGCCAAACAAATGGATATCACAAAGTTCTGATTGTTAAACACTAATCTGCAGGAAAGGTACAAGGACTAGGCACTCTTGTCTTAAATCCTGCCACTGTACAGTATGTCTCACAATGACCAGACGACAGGACGATACAGCAAACCGCAATACTTGAGGTTACGTGCAGACGAACTCTCCAAATTACTGACCTATAGTTGGAATCTGCATATGGAAAGAATGGAACAAGCACTGTAACTAATTGATGGCATCAATGTCGCCGCTGATCAGATAACAAAGCTGTTTGATATCGGAAACCAACCTGATAAAGTTAGTTTAGTTGCTACAACACGCCAAGATTATGAGGAATGGATATGCGCAGTCCAGCTGGATACCTGTGTACAGTTTAAATTTAAGCACACGCCCATCACAGAGCCAAACATAAATCACAGTTCAGTGTTTCCCACTTGTTAATGACTGGACCAGAATCTGAACATAAGTTTCCTCTCTTGTATACGGAATAGTAATGTGGGTGTTACGACACGGTTGGTTTGGTCCACCACCTGATTATTAACGGGTTTTTTATTCTTTTGGTGGAAGAAAGGTGTTACGAAGTGGTTTGGACACAGTCACTCACAGGAGACGCCCCACAACACACATACAAGTCATGGTATGGTGTAAGTTGTATCGTTCTGATGATATTGTTTAACCATAGGTTTTATCTACTAATTATAACGATCACGTAGATCTAGACGAAAATACAGTTACATCGCAAACATGAACTCTTCATAATGTACGTTACATACCACACCATACGGCCCTTACACATCCTGGCCTTACAAAATCTCTACTACTCAATCTCAGTGCACACAAAGACTGGTCTACGGCAGTTATATAATAATCATGGCCTACAAAATCTCTACTCCATCTCAGTGCACAAAGGATACTGCATCTACGGCAGTTATATAATTAATTCATGGCCTACAAAACCATCGCTACTCCACATCAGTGCACAAAGACTGCATCAGATTACGGCAGTTATATAATAATCATGGCCATACAAAATTCTACTCCATCAGTGCAAAGACTGCGTTTTCTACGGAGTTATATAATAATCATGTGCCTACAATGTCTTACTCCACATACAGTGCACTAAAGACTGCGTTTCCGTCTAGTTATATAATTATCATGCCTTACAAAATTCTCTACTCCACATCAGTGCACCACAAGACTGCACGTCTACGGGCAGTCATTATAAATAATCATGCCTACCAAAATCTTACTTTCCACCATCAGTGCACAAAGACTGCATCTACGCAGTTATATAATAATCATGGTTACAAAATCTCTATTTACTTACATCAGTGCACAAATACTGCATTACGGGCAGAAATATAATTATCAAGTCATACAAAATCTTTTATTCAATCAGAGCAAAATACTGCTTCTTCGCAGTTATATAATAATAGGCCTACAAAAATTCTATACTTCACATCAGTTGCACAAATACTTGCATCATCTACGCAGATATATAATTATCAAGGCCTACAAAATCTCTATACTTCACATCAGTGCACAAATACTGCATCTACGGCAGTTTATATAATCAAGGCTCAAAATTTATACTTCACATCTAGTGCACAAATATGGCATCTACGGCGTTATATAATTAATCAAGGCTACAATAATCTAATAGCCCTGCGCAGGCATAATTATCCAAAAAACCCCTTAGGGTGACAACCTCAAGTCAAAAAACCCTGCATAGACGGAACCAGGGAAACACCCGTTCACACATTCGAGAAATTATGTTCTCTTAACATCCTCGCAAAAAAATCCTTGCGGACACTAGCGCGAGTAGCTTATTAAATACTCTAAAACAGTTCAGAAACAGTACTTATGACAACGAGTTGAGTTCTCCTGCTATCTGACATATGTTTCCACGAAACTAAGAGGAGATTCTTTCAAACAAATCATACCAATCTGTAAAGCAAGTACTTAACCAAAATTAACTCTATCAAACGTATTTCCCAAGATCATTTCCCTTTCATCAATTGCATTATCACCGCGCCGTTCTTGAACAGAGCTGGTATCCTTTGTATTGATATATTATGTGCAGGTCACCAAATTCGCTGGGGCAGGTCATGTAGTCCGCATGCCAGACATCGACTGTGCCAAAGATACTCTTTTATGGTGAGATGCAGAGGGTAGGACGCTTCCACGGTGGCCAAAGACGCGTTCAATGACGTTTAAAGACGTCATTGAAAACCTTTGACATAAAACCAGACTCATGGGAAGCTGCTGCGCAAGCCGAATGCTGGCGACATTCTTGTAAAGGTGCAGCGCTGGAATCTCAGAAGAGAGCAGCGAAAGTGGAGAAAGCAAGAAAAGACCGTGTAATAAAACATTCACATGAAGCAAACATACCCTGCCCACCCTGTCCAAGATCTTTTCAGGCCCGCATCGGGCTCTTCAGTCACCTTCGTACCCATAGACTAACCTAACATATTCTTAAATAATTGGATGAACAGAGTGGTCTTCATCACCCGTGATGGACGTACAAACAGTAAATTAAATTACTCTATTTTGTGAAGTACTTTAAAATAAAGGAAAAACAACTCTCAATTTGATTTTCTTTAAACTGTTTTTAAATTAATTTTGAATATTATAATCTTTGTTTGTTTCAAAGCCGTTAAAAGTTCCAATTATTTTATTGAATGAATTCAAGCTGTAAGATCAGTTTTTTATTACATAATCACTAAAAATATACTTACATTGTAGTAAAATTTTCTAAATGTTTGTCGGCACACTTTGGGATAAGCGCGGCCGGCACACTGCTAAGAAATACACTAGTCTGTTCTGTTGTTGTTCGCAGGAGTTCTTGAGTAGGCCTAGAAACAATAAGGAGGACTAGTAGTGTTACCTCAAAGCCAAATCGTAAGACGCAACTAATATATGGTTGTGTTCTTGATGGCTGGGCAATGGCTTCATGTTTAAAAAAATTGCTACGGAAACTACTGCTACAAGAAGACATTGAATGCGCGGCAGGACGGTTCTATTGACCAGCTGCAAGTGGTGACCCATGTCCCATAGGGGAGGCAAACCGCAAAAAAGATATAAAAAAAAAAATTATAGGTCTTCTAGAGAGAACTAGTAACAAAACTACTAAACGGTCTTTTTTTCAAATTCTGAGTCAAATAATTGTCAATAATTATTTTAATAAAGACAGTCAATGCGATCACTTCCTGTTGTGAGGGCCTACCTAATTGAAATATGTAATGCATTCAACAATGTGTGAAATAACAGTTAACGCCTGTCCACTGCTTAGTTAAGCTCTCTGCCCATTTGCAATTGAAGTGATAGTCCAGTTAACTCCTTGCACCAATTTGCAATTGAAAGTGAAAGTTACAGTTAACTCCTGCCCACTGCAATTGAAATGTGAGATGAAATTAGCAGTTAACGCCTTGCCCATACAATTAAGGTGGATAAGTACAGTTTACTCCTACCCAACTACATTTGAATTGAAAACAAGTAAATTCTGCCCACTACTATTGAAGTGAAAACTGACTGATGAACTCTTGCCACTGCAATTGAATATGAAAGTGCTGTTTAACGCCTGCCCACTTACAATTGAAAAGAGAATAGTACAGTTAACTCCTGACCACTGCAATTGAAGTGAAAAGTGCAGTTAACGCCTGCCCACTACAATTAAGGTTGGATAAGTACTGTTAAACTCCTGCCCATACAAATGAATTGAAAACAGTAGAACTCCATGCCACTACAAATTGAAGCTAAAGTACAGTTAACGCCCTGCCCACTACAATTGAAGTGATAGTCACAGTTAACGCCTGTCCACTACACATTGAATGTTGAAAGTACAGTTTAACGGTTCTAGCCCACTCACAACTGAAGTGAAAGTTACAGTTGTACGCCTCTGCCCTCTACAATAGAAGTGAAAGTATCAGTTAACGCCCTCTGCCAAGTATGACAATAGAGTAGATTGGAAAGTTACACTTTAAACGACCTGACCACTACAATGAAAGTACAGTGTTGAACGGCCTGACACAATACAAGCTGAAGTTTGAAGAGTGTGTGTCATGTTACAAAGACACTGCCCACTACAATTGAAGTGTTGAAAGTACTAGTTAGACGCCCTGCACAGCTGCAATTGAAGTGAAAAGTACAGATAGACTTGGCCAAAGTGGGGGATGGAACAATCAAATTCAAATGTGGACAGTGATTCATTTAATGAGATTAAAGCACGATGAAATAACTTCACAGAAAAATGACATGGAGGAATATCAGAGCAAATAAAAAGAAGCTTACTTTCATTGCAGGAGGAAATAGGTTATTTTTTCGTTGCCAGGAAGATCTCATGTTACTTTTGTTGCAAGGAATAAATCATGTTACTTTTCATTGCAGGAAGAAAATTCCCCCCCAATTTTTTGTTTTTTAATTTTCGTTTGCCAGGAAGAAATATGTTACTTTTCAGATCGAGAACTGGCCATTACAGATACATCAGTCGGTTCAACAAATTAACAATAGGAAGACAATTGGTGTCATGTGGGGAATCAAACAGATAGAAACATGTCTCTAAGAATGTTCGTTCCATTAACAGGAACAGTTTTGGAGCTGACCTTACCAAGTCATTTAAAAGAGAACAGTCTACCAATTTATGAGGATAAATAGATATGGATATATGTGAGAAGACCGCACTTTATGGCAGAATAGATGTCCTTATGATGGAAGCTAGACGCCGAAGAAGTATTTTAAATTTGGTGGTGTAGGGTATAAATTCTTATATTGTTGAATGTAATACTTCGTTTGATTCTTTATATAACTAGGCATGTTCATGACGAAGAATGCTGACAAGTGGCAAAGGAAGGTGGAACGTTACGTTCACTTTGGTTAATTGGTGATATATATTTGGGTATATAATAAAATATAAGTAAAGATAATATTGGGGGTGATGAGTGTAAGTGTGGTACTAAGTATTGGTATGACTGTAATGAAACAAAAGCTTTAAAGATGCCCAAGTATAATGGAGTAAAAGTATTTTATTGAAAGGTTATAAGGTTATATCCAGTAGATTAGATTATACATTAGTAGAGGAATGTAAATAAACAACCATTGATGCCAGTACATCCTGAAGGGTATTGAATTAGGATGTTCTAGGAATATGATAGTTGGTAATTGTGTTTAGAAGGTGAATATTTGGGAAATGAAGAAAGGTTGTAATTATAAAGAATAGTTATGTAAGGAATATTAGGGAATATGTTAGGAGTTTTTGGGATTATGATTTTAATGAATATTGGATTAATGTGGGAATTTAAGGTTTGGAAGATGTATTTTTTTATTTATATCATGTTTGTGGATTTTTGATGTAATTGATTTTTTAATTCGTTGTGAGATGTTAATTGTTGATTGATTGGATGGATGATTGTTTGGGTGTTTAAATTTTAGTGGTGATGGTTTAAGTGGGATAGTAGAAATATGGAGTATAGGTTATTGTAAACACCCTGGTAGTAGATTGGATAAACTGTGAGGGTATGGAAGGGTTTATGGATGTTTTCATGGTAGAAATGGTAGGATGTAGTAAGGGATTGTAGGTTAATGTGTGTATCAAATGAATGTTGGGATGGATGGGTTTAGTGAGATGGATATATGGTATGTATAATTAATATTAATGTAGGTGTGGGTTTGTATTGTGGGGTAATTTGGAAAGGTTTAATGAGATGAATTATGGTATATATCATGGTTTAATGTGTGTGGGGGGTTAGTGTGAATAATTTATGTTGGAATGGGTAATTATAGTTTGGAAGATAATATTGACTGGTAGTGATAACTATTGGGTTTGTTCAAAAGATACCTCCAGTATAGAGGAGGATAGTATTCATCAATGTGGGTTAGTTGAGAATATGGAGGTATATAGTAATGATGTATGATTGAATAATGGGAAGAGGATAATTGTTAATGGGGGATAAATTTGAGTAATGGATTAGTTGTGATTTTTGATGGGGTATGTTCATTTAATTGGATGAGTAGATGTGGTGTTGGGTCAATGTACTATGGTTTTTGTGGATCTGGAATGTAATTGGGGTATTGAAGTATTTAAAGGATCTCAGGGTTATCAGATAATTGTTTGACTTGATGTTGTGTGTATTGTTTGTATAGAGAGAGGTATGGATTAGTGGTTTGTTGTTTGGTGAAAATGGGTGTAGATGTGAGTTTATATGTGTTGGGATGTTTGAATGTGGGTAATGGTAAGAGGAGGTTTATGTTGGGATGTTTGAATAGGTTTGGGGATATTTGGTGGATTGGGATATGACAATAAATTTGGAGTAATGATTTATGTTTGATTGTTGACAGATGGGTATATGAATTTTGGGTGATATTGTTTGGTATTAAGAATGGAGGGTTTTGTTAGGAAAGTGAGGTATGGAAAAAAGGAGAATGATCCTGAAGGTTTTAATAGTCTTTGTATGTTTTGACTTGGATTAAGATTTTTGTTTACGGCTTTCAAATAGTGAATGATATTTTCAGTAAAGCAGTTATTTTAGTGGAGGAAGGTTAGTATGTTGGGGTGTGTGATGTTTTGGATGGCTGTTGCTAATGGTTTACCGTGGAGAGGGAGTGTGGATGTAGAGTGTGGTATATTGGAGGTAAGCCCAAGTCTGAAATATAGGATATGGATGCGTTATGTAGGTGTTGGAATAGAGGGATTCGCGATATGATTGAGATTATCATAATTGTGTGTTTTTGGAAGAGGGCTAGTCGTGTAGTTATTACAAGTATTGATAAACGATGTTAAGTAAACGTTTTGGATAATATGTAGTTTGTGATGTGTTTTATGTTAAGTAAATGTGTTATCCATACTGTGGTAAATGAAAGTATGATAACATATTTGGGTAAACAGTTTAAGTTAAATGTAAGTAGAAGTATTATAATGTTGTAAGTAAATGATAATAATTATTATATATATTTAAGTAAAGGTGTGTTTTTGGATGTAAGTGTTTGAATAGTAAGTGTTGGATTATTATGTAATGATAAGTTTTGTATTTATATAGTAAAGTTTACCATATAGTATGGAAGTATCATGACCTGAGAATGAATGTGTGGGATACATTATAAGTATTGAATTTGTAAGTCATTATGTAATTCATTTTATTAGGTTAGTGATTACAAGGAGCATTGGGGTGGGTTAAAACATCATTAGTTATTGTCCTCCTGTCACGGTTTCATAAGTATTTTGCACGTTTCTCATCATATTTATGGTAAGTTTCCAGTTATGGTTTAGTATGTGCTTATTGTGGTTTAACTCGTTGAGAAGGGTTTTGCCCTGGGGGTTGTGTGGTAATTATGGACTGCCTGTAATATTGTTTAAAGATATGGGGTGTATCATTACTTTATAGGTTTAAAAGTTTTTAAGAGTTTTTAGAGATACAATTAATTTATAAATTTAAATTGTTTTTTGATTGTGGTGTTTTTTAGTTTTAAAAAAATATTCTAATAAAATGTAATTATGAAAGTATAGTTTTATTATGTCAGTGTGAGTTTGTATTAATATGTTAATTTGCAATATTGTAATATTATGTATGTAGGAAAGTGTGTATGATTTTATTTAATTAAATTGCGTTAGTATGGGTGATTAATTGTTGGATGATTAGTACTGTAGTTGAGTTTTTGAGATGGGGAAGTAAAAAAGTGTACATGATTTAATGTTTTAGTAGATAAGGGATATTTATGTTATGGTAGGTATGATAAAGATATGGTATTAATGTAAGGTTAAAGATTTGATTTTTTTGATTGGTAACTATGTTTTTAAGTAAAAAAAATGTTATGATAAATTTAAAATTTTAAGTTGTTTTAATTGAATATGATATATTTTTATGATTGTATTTAATGGAATAAGATTGTATTTTTATAGGTCAAATAATGTTGTTAGTTAGTTTTTGGTTATATTTATGGTAGGATTGGGTAAGTTGGATGGTTTGAAATGATTGGGCAAGCTGAAAATTGAGTTAATTATGGAATAGAAGTGTACTTGATAATTAGTCCTGTTTAATAGTTTTAAAGTGAGGATTATTAAGATTTTTTTTTTTGAAAGTGTGTAAAAATTTAGTGATAATTATCGGTTAAAGTCTTAGTTTTGGCATTGGTTAGATTTTAGTTTGGTGTTTAAGGGATTGTCTAATGTTGTCCTAATTTGCGGAGTATAATTGGATTAAGAAAATGGGGTATGGATCCAATGGGTTATTTTTTTTGATATGAATGTTTGTTTTGTAGGGTTCTGACCTCCCATTATACTGCATAGGAATGGCCAAAATAGGTGTTGTGTGTTGGGTGAAGGTTATGTTGAGTGCGGTTTGATTAGTAGTTAGGGGTTATTGGGATTTAATTTAGGGTTGTGAGTATGTATATGGTATATAAGGTATTGTTTTTTTTATAAGTGTTTACTTTGGGATGTGAGATATTTGATTAGAAGAATTTTTGATAAATACCTAATTTTAAATGAGGTTTTATGGAATTGGATGATTAATGTGGGTTGTATGTTTGCCAATGAAATTAGGATTATATTAAGAATTGGGAATTTTGATTATGGTTTATGTGGGATGATTTATTTTGAATGAAGTTAAGGAAAATGTCTTTGCTGATGGAATTTAAATTTATGTGCCTGAATATATGGATGCTTTTGGGAAGTGGCCAATTTATTTGTTGGGGTTAATTTTGAGGTCTAAGAATTTAGCTAAGGTTGGGGGAGATTTATGAATTTGGTTTAATAGGATACTTATAGTTATGGTATGATTTTAATGGTGTAAGAATAGTGATTTTATCAAATGTAATTAGGATTTTTTTTTTATTTAAATTATTTTGATAAAATTGAGTATGTTTAGATCTTTTTTATGAATTGTTAAATGGTGTGATATAGTTTATGTTAAGGAATTTTAGTTAGTTATTAATATCATAGAATGTGCCAGCTCCGATTAATATTAGACCTTATTTTCCTGATTTGGATTTTAGTGAATGTTTTTTGTATTCTTTTGTTTTGTAGATAGAAATGAGTTGGAGAAAGTTTTACTGTTTTTATATATTTTACAGGGAACGAAAGAATTGTGAATTTTTGGGAGGAATATTTAAAGTTTATGGGTTGATTTTTTTATTTATGTTTTAGAAGATTTTTGGGAAGGATAAAACGTAGATATGATTGGAATTTAATATGTAAAGAGATTTATTTGAACCAAAAAAAAGATGATTTGTGTAATATTATATGTATATTTTGTAAAATTATAATGTAGATGATTTTATTTTTATGTAGATGATATATAGGAAATTTATTTTTTAGTATGGGTTTTGATTTTGGGGTATTTTTAGATTTGAACCAAAAGTTGTTATGATAAAAAATTTGATTATGAAGTGATTTGAAAATTATTTATTTGTTATTTTTTTTTTATTATATTTGATGAATTTGTTTTGTTAAATGTTATGGGTGGGTTAATTGGTTTTGGTGTTGTTTGTTTGTAGGGTGATTGATTGTATATAGTATGTAGATGAATTTTATTTTAATGTTGGTGTTTAGTTGATTTTTTGTGGAAGTGATGTTTGATGATAATAGCACCCCCCTTAATAGCATGTAAATGTGATATGATTTATGATTAAAATATATGGATTAAATTGTTTGATTTAAAATGGTGGTGATAGGGATTAAGTAAGATTTGTTTTATTATTGTATGATTGCTTTTTGGTATATACATTTTTTTTGAATTTGAGGTGTGATATTTATTTAGGTATTTATTTTCAAAGTTTAATCTTGGCCATGAAAAAAAAGAAAGATATAATAAAAAAAGTAATGGTGAATCCACTTTGCTTAGAAGTGGCCATTTTTTTCCTTCGTACAGGTGGTTAGTTTTATAAGTTAACAATGTAATTTTTAAGGATTTATTTTGGTAAGTGTTTTTGATTGTTTTTGGTGGATTAAATTATTTTTGTATTTTTTGTGGTTTAAGTGATTTATAGGCCCATTTGAAATTTAGTGTGATGGATTTTGTATCTTTTGAGGTACATGGTTATGGCCAACCAGCTAGTAGTTGCCAGATATGTTGTGTTAAGGATAAAGGTGTGGATTGATTATACTGTAATAATTAAGATATGGAAATTGTATATTATGAATTATATTAGGTTGTTTAGTTGTGTGTTAATGATTATCATTATGAGTTTGTTGTTTAATGATTAAATGATTGCTTTATAATTTTAAAATTTTTGTATTATATTAATTGGGGATTTTTTATGTTTTATTAATTTTAATAGTTATGGGTTTTTAGTAAGAGGGTATTTATAGTTAGGGGGGGGGACTTGTTGTATTTAATAAACACCGATTTTAGGCAAATAACAGTTTGGATTTAGTTCTATTGGGTATTGATATTATTTATAGTTTTTGAGGAAACATTGTTGGAATGATTTTATTTTAATATGAATGATTATAAGCCATTTAATTATGTAATAAATTAATTTTATTGTAATTAATTAGTTTATTCTGTTTTATTAAGTATTTTTGTAAATAAATGGGATGGGAGTAGGAATGATATAATTTTAATATAATGTTAGATGATTGGTTATTTAAGTAATAGGATTGGTTTAATATTGATGAGATTTATTTAAAATGTGTAATGATTTTGGGATAATAAATTTGTAGATGATTGAATTTGAATCGGTTATTTAGATGATATGAAATTAGTTAAGTTTTATTATGGGATGTATTATAATGTAATGGGATTTGGTTGAACCTAATTTTTGAGTAAGTAAGAGTTGAAGTTAATTTTAATGAGATGATTTATATTTTATATGAAATAGGTTTTAATATTATTTTGTTGTTGATTTTGGTATATGAAGATGATTATTTTTTTGTAAATGATAATTTGGATTTGTATTATTAGTTATGATTGATTTTTATATGTTAGATTAGAATTTTGGTTATATAATTGGGATATTGAAATTTAAGGTATATGTAGATTTATTTTTGATATAATGTTTTTATTATTGTAGTGGTAATTTAATTTTTTATTTTTGAGATGATTTAGATTTTTGTAGGGGATGTGTTTTGATTTTTATTGTATTGAGGGGAAAAGATGATTTGTTAATTGAATTTAATTGTATGTATATTTAGGAGTTAATTTGATTGATTTATTATATAACAATTTTAGATAAGTATGTAGAATGATTGGTTTATTTATGGGGATGGTTTGATTTTGTTTATATGTGTAGATTGATTTATTTTGTAATTTTTGTTGATTGAATTGTAAGTTATATGGGTGAGATTATAGTTTTATGGTTTAGTTAACTAATGAGTTATTTATTATATGTATTTTGATTTATTATTAAGTAGATTTATAGGTGGTAAATTTTGATGAAGATGATTGTTGATTAAATATTATTGTTAATGTATGAATGATTTTTTGTATGTTTGGGGGAAGTTGAATTTATTATATGGTAAATGATTTATATAAGGATAGATAGAGAATAGGGAAGTATATTATTTGTAGTTAGAAGATGATTTAGGATTATATTTGTTTAAGTATAAAAATTTGAATTTGTTTTGTGTAATGATTTGGGGTAATGTTTTATGGTAGATGTGTTTTGAAATTTGGTATATTATATGGTGATGATTGATTATGGGAAAGGGTGGTTTATATTTGGGTTATATTTTGGAATTTGTATGTTATGGGTTTTTAGGATATGATTGATTGGTTTTAAAAGAAACTTTCAACGGGTTTGTTTATATGTAGATATTTTTTTGTTTATGTAAAAATGGATGGTTTAAAGATTATTTATTTGTATTGTAGAAGATGTAAGATGATTTGATTTAATAAGGTTTTAAGAGGATTTTATGTTGATTTTTTGATTATTTGTGAGGATGTTTAATTTATTTATGGGTTGTGATTAATTTAATATGTAAAGATGTTTATTGGGATTTTTGTGATGATGATGTATTATTTTTATGTTAGATATGATTGATTTATTATAGTGTATGTATTTATTAAATTTATTTTAGAATGGTTTTTAAATAATATGTGGATGATTGATTTATTAGATGAGTTGGATGGTAGGAGATTTAAATATATTAATGGGTGATGATTGAATATGGTGTAATGATTTAAATAATATTATAAGGTAGGATTGATTATTTTGTAATAGTTATATAATTCTTTCATAATATGTAGATGATTTGTTAGTAATATATTGTGGGGATAATTTTGATTTGATTTTAAATTGTATATGATTTATATTTGTTAATATTAGGGGTACACCTAGAAAATTTTAATTTCATAAGATGAGATAGATGAAAAATTGATATGAGAATATGAGAGGATTAATTATAGAGGAGGAGGATTGGGAGATGAGTAAAAGTATATTAATATTTAGTGAATTCTTTTTTATAATATGTGGATGACTGTTATAATATTTTTATAATTCTTTTCAAGTATGGTTGTTGGTGATAATTTGTTAATGATTTACATAATTCCCTTATAATCTGTTAGATGAGATTATAAGCATTGGTATATAGTTTTAAGGGAAGATTAATTTTTAGGTTAATGATGTTGAGATGAATGTTTTTTATTTATGAGGTGGATGGATAAGTGGAAAAGTTGATATTTATGGCCCCGTTATGTAGTAGAGTTATTTGGATAAGTACTGAGAGGAAGTATTAATAGTGATGGGTGTGAATAAGTGGTATTTCACATTGAAGAATGTTTTAAGGAGAGTTAGTTGTTCTGAAAATTATGTAGTTGAGGTGTTCACTGTTGGATTCAGTAGGTTTAATGTAAATAAATAGTATTATTTTTAATGAAGGGTTATTTGTATTAGAAATACATTAAATATTTAGTTTACATACACACACAACATGTAATATGTTGGTTGAGTATTTGAACCGGGGGTAAAGGTGAAAATAGGTTAAATGGAGTGGATGGGTATGTTAACCCAAAAGAGAAGTTAATTTTGTGATTTTGTTGTTGGTTATGAAGGTAATAAATTTGGCAACGATTTTAATATCTAAAGAAATTTGAGTATTATTGTAATAGGAGTTATTGTACATAAGAAATAGAGAAATACATGTGGGCACCTCCCTTATTAAGACAAGAACCCAACAAGTTGATAACAGGTCGGTTAAAGTTATAGACAAATATGGGAATAGATTAGTAAGGAAAAAAAATGCAATTAGTTCCTACTAAGGAAGCTATTGGAGATATAATAAAATATTTTTAAGGTGTAAAAAGATGTTAGGATTGGTGTTGTTTTTGTAACAAAGATTTTTAATGGATATATACACTTCTGTTATTTGGTGGGACACTTGTAATGAAGACTTTAGAGAGATATTTAGTGATATTCTTGGGAAATAGAAGGGTGAATATAAAATTGCCAAGTATTTTTTTTATTCCCAAAATTGGCTAGTCCATCCTCTAATATATTAAAATTAGACAAAGTGGACGCCTAATTTTGGCGTGTATTATAAATACAGAGATGGTTATTTTTGAATAAATGTTCATTAGAATAGTTAGTGTGGAAATTTTGTAGATCTATGACAGTAAAAAGTGGAAAAATAACTTAAGTTTTAGGGAAACATTTATGTTGGCTAAAATGTTTAATTTATAAATGGATGGTTAATTAGACTATTGGATCTGTGGTAGTGACGATTATGAGAACAGCGTAACTTTTTATGGTTGGGATAAAATTTATTTTGGATATTAGACTGTCAAAAATCGTAAGGAGGAGAAATGTTATTGTTATTTATTTGTTTCACAAGCCAATGGGCTGATAAAAATTTGAAACAAATTTATTGGGTTATTATTGGGATATAAGTCCATATTTAAGATTTTAAATGTTTATTTGTGTTTGTTAGATTTGAATCATGTTAATTGTATGGTGACGCGTAAGCCAAAATAAAAACATTAATCAATTTAAATGAAGAATGAAGGTACCTTGGATATGGCTTTTTTGTTATCAGGTTTGCTTAAGTAAATAGGGACACTATTGGAAAAATGATTTATTATTATATTTCGTACATATATGGACACGGAAGGTTTGGAACTGATATTTATCCACTCTGTATTTAATTTAAAGTTAACGTTTTTTTTTGGAGTTTTGTTAAGGGAAAGTACCCTATTGCACGTGGTTAGGCAAGTGAGAGGTGGGGTGAGGTATTGTTGTCTTTCCCTCCGGATCCCCAGGTCAAACGATCAGCGTTACAATGTCAAATTTATTTAATTGTCAATTTACGCGGGACTTACATAATATCGCCTGTAGTTAATGTTATTAAATTATGGGTTGAAGGTAAGTATGGTATTGGACATGTTAGTCATTAGTAAAAATACGGACAAAATAAAATTGGATGATTAATGTTTGTCCCTATGAGTCGAAGCCTAGGATGGTTTACTCAGTTAACTTGGAATTATTTCTTAGAGAATGTGTAAGAAGGGGTGGTAAAAAATTGAGTGTATTAAAAATGATTTTTATACTGGGTAAATAATAAAATGTAATTAAGAGTTATTATTATTTCACTGCTTTAACAGTTTAGGACTTTAAGTGTAATTATATTGGTAAACAGATATTTAAACATTTCAGGTTAAGCATGTATTAAATTTCTATTACCAGAAAATCAAAAAGATTGGGGAATGCTAAGAATGAAACATCTTCCATAATGGTTCTATGACTACGTGTTTAGACTATCCGAAAAAATTATGAGGACAACTAATGATAGCAGGTTTGGGAAGACACAGTTTATATATCAATGAATTGATTGTTTTTTTTCTTTTATAGAGGATGCTACTTTTAACACTATTGTGCGTAGCAAAGAATCTGAAACCTAAGTTTCCAAGATAAAAGGTTTTCACGGTAAGCTCTGTCTGGCGTTGCTGAATCAATTCATGTTAGGTTTGTATACTTAAAACGTGTTTAACGGGATTGTTCTCGTAGATTTTTTGAGCATTTGAAGATTATGAGTGGGTTCAAGGTGAGAAAGAAATAACTCCCCCGTGTGGTGTACGAACTTCAAAGGGTACTCGGGGATAATATTTCTGTCAGAGCGTCTCAACTTCAATTAGATCCGGTGTTTTTCCATGAGTGCGGTCTGTCAAGTATCCGATGATTGACCAGATCAGTGCGGGGGAAATATTTAAACAAACGCTCATTCGAAATGTCCCTGTTTATAACTGGCAGGTTGCGAAGTTGGTAAACAATTCGTTTGTTTTATGTTTCATGCAAAAGAGGCGTTTTATTTAAAAAAGTGAGTAACCACAGGCTGTTATGTTAAATGCATGGTTTATTCTGCTTTTAAATTCATAGAACGCTACGAGGGATCCACGAAAGACTGTCAGATTATTGTAGGCTATATTTCCATTATACGTCACAGATGATGTTTGATAATATTTTAGATAATTCTTTTCATAATAATGTAGGTGATGTTTTAATGAGATATATTTAGATAATCCTTTCATAATATGTAGATGATAGAATGATAATATTTAGATAATTCTTTCATAATATGTAGATCATAGTTTGATAATGTTTTGATAGTCCCTTTATAATATGTAGATGATTGTATCATAATATAAATATAATTCTTTCATAATATGTAGATGATAGTATGATAATATTTAGATAATTCTTTCATAATATGTAGATGATAGTATGATAATATTTAGATAATTCTTTCATAATATGTAGATGATAGTATGATAATATTTAGATAATCCTTTCATAATATGTAGATGATTGTATCATAATATATATAATTCTTTCATAATATGTAGATGATAGTATGATAGTATTTAGATAATTCTTTCATAATATGTAGATGATAGTATGATAATATTTAGATAATCCTTTCTTAATATGTAGATGATAGTATGATAGTATTTAGATAATTCTTTCATAATATGTAGATGATAGTTTGATAATATCTAGATAATTCTTTCATAATATGTCGATGATAGCTTGACAATATTTAGATAATTTTTTCATAATATGTAGATGATAGTTTGATAATATTTAGATAGTTTTTTCATATGTAGATGATAGTATGATAATATTTAAATAATTCATTCATAATATGTAGATGATAGTATGATAATATTTAGATAATCATTTCATAATATGTAGATGATTGTATCAAAATATATACATAATTCTTTCATAATATGTAGATGATAGTATGATAGTATTTAGATAATTCTTTCATAATATGTAGGTGATAGTATTATAATATACCTCTCTTGCCCTGGGGGTTCCAGAACAAGGACTGCCTTGTAATGCTATAAACAGGTTTCCTCAGTGTGTGTCCTATCCATCGCCATCGTCTTCTTCTCATTTCTTGTTCCACTGGCACTTGTCTAGTTCTTGTCATCAGTTCCACGTTGGTAACCTTGTCATACCATTTTAATCCCTCTATTCTACGCAAGCACCCATTTATGAAAGTCTGTAGCTTTTTGGTTGTTGTCTTTGTTGTTCTCCATGTCTCAGAGCCATACAATAGGACTGACTTCACATTTGAGTTGAACATTCTTATTTTCGTGTTGGATCCGATTTCTCTTGATCTCCATATATTTTTCAATGCAACGAAAGCTCATCTTGCTTTTTGTATTCTTATTTTGATATCACTGTCTGTCCCTCCAACTTTGTCTATATTGCTGCCAAGATATGTGTACGATTCTACATCTTGTATTGGTATTTCTTCAAGTTCAACCCTGTTATCATTACCTGCATTTATTCTTATTATTTTTGTCTTTTCCCTGTGTATTTTCAGACCCAATTGCTGTGACCTCTCATCGAATGTTTTCAATTTGTCCTGCATCTGATAACGGTTGTGGGACAGAAAAGCCAAGTCATCAGCAAAATCCAGATCATCCAACTGCTTAGTCAGAGTCCACTGGATTCCATTTCTGTTGTGTGTTGTCGATGTTCTCATAAACCAGTCTATTGCTAGTAAGAAAAGAAATGGAGACAAGAGGCATCCCTGTCGCACTCCTGTTCTTATCCCCAACGGTTCTGTAAGCTGTCCTTCGTGAAGAACTCTGCATGTCATGTCTTCATTTGTTTCCTTTATTAAATTGATGATCTTCAGAGGAACTCCATAATGCCTCATCAATTTCCAAAGTTGATTCTAACTATTATTCTCAATTATATGTATTATGAAAGCATTATCTAAATATTATCATAATATTATATGTAGATGATTTTATTGTAATATTTAGATAATTCTTTCATAATATATAGATAATTGTATCATAATATATAGATGCCGGTTTAATAATATATAGACAAGTCTACGATATGATTTTAATTAACCTTTATTGTATGCACATGGCTGCATCATAACGTGCATTTGATTGTTTATAATACTATGTAAATAAACATGTAATAACGGGAAATGTGTATGTCGTAATACGAAGACATATTGCTTACATATTGAAACTTATTGACAGGTGTCGGAGCATGGAGCTTGTCCACTATTTACATTGCCTTATCATCTCGTGCATGTTTCCTGCCAAAATTCATCATCGCCAGACGGGGATGCAATGTGTAAGTGTGGACCATATCGCTCTCCATGATTGGCTACATCCTCTTCATGTGCGCCAACTTCTACGCTGTCAAAGGTAGATAATGTGTCATATATCTCATTATCATCACAACTACTCTTCAGTTCTTCATGGAGTCGTCTTCTTCTACTTTATTGCTTAACCACTACTGACAACGTTACCAGTGACCTTCACACACCTGGGTGGCGTCTTGTAGGGCAGCACAAAACTGTTGCTGACTACTACTGACAAGGTTACAGCGAATAAATCACACCTGGGTGGCGTCTTGTAGGGCAGTAACAAACTGTCTGGCTTGACTACTACTTGACAAGGTTACCATCGATAAATCACACCCCTGGTGGGCGTCTTTGTAGGGCAGTGCAACAAACTGTCTGCTTGAGTACTACTGACAAGGTTACCAGCGATAAATCACACCTGGGTGGCGTCTTGTAGGGCAGCAACAAACTGTCCTGCTTGAACTACTAACTACTGAAAAGGTTTACCAGCGATAAATCACACCTGGTGGCAGTCTTGTAGGGCAACGCAACAAACTGTCTGCTTGACTACATACTGAAAAAGGTTACCAACGATAAATCACACTTGGTGGCGTCTTGTAGGCAGCAACAAACTGTCTGCTTGACTTACTACTTGACAAGGTTACCAGCGATAAATCACACCTGGTGGCGTTTGTAGGGCAGTAACAAACTGTCTGCTTGACTACTACTGACAAGGTTTACCATCGATAAAATCACACCTGGTGGCGTCTTGTAGGGGCAGCAACAAACTGTCTGCTTGAGTACTACTGACAAGGTTACCAGCGATTTAAATCCACACACTGGTGGCGTCTTGTAGGGCAGCAACAAACTGTCCTGCTTGACTACTACTGAAAAGGGTTACCAGCGATAAATCACACCTGGTGGCGTCTTGTAGGGGCAGCAACAAACTGTCTGCTTGACTACTACTGAAAAGGTTACCAACGATAAATCACACCTGGTGGCGTCTTGTAGGGCAGCAACAAACTGTCTGCTTGACTACTACTGACAAGGTTTACCAGCGATAAATCACACCTGGGGTGGCGTCTTGTAGGGCAGCAACAAAACTGTCTGCTTGACTACTACTGAAAAGGTTACCCAGCGATAAATCACACCTGGTGGCGTCTTGTAGGGCAGCAACAAACTGTCTGCTTGACTACTACTGACAAGGTTACCAGCGATAAATCACACCTGGTGGCGTCTTGTAGGGCAGCAACAAACTGTCTGCTTGACTACTACTGAAAATGTTACCAGCGATAAATCACACCTGGTGGCGTCTTGTAGGGGAGCAACAAACTGGTACCCCTGTCTTGACCGCTACTGACAAGGTTACCAGCGACCATTATACTTGGTGACGTCATGTAGGGCAGCAACAAACTGTCTGCTTGACCGCCACTGACAAGGTTACCAGCAGTGGCGTATCCTGGTAATGCGAGCTAGGCGTGCTGCTACTTAAAATGAATATGTACGCCTACTATTTAACTTCTTCCCCTCTTAATTTAAAAACCAACTATATTCAATTACGCAACGATAGTTATTAGGGGTATGTGTCAATTATCTCCGAAATACTAATTAACTTACAACTTGAAACTCACTGTCACTGTAATAATCTGCATTCCCGGCAACTAATAAAAATTAATCACAAAAAACACTGGACTTGGACACAGCCGATTTTTACTACTCGGGAGCTGCAAGACCACCGCACGCATGTTCCTTTTGTATTGACATATCTGGCCATGACCCCGATCCACACAAACCAGTCTTCAGACGTGAATCCGAAAGGAACAGCAAGCATTGTGACGGAATTACCCGAGAAACTTCGGGCGATTGCTACCAACCAAAAAAATTGCACTATAAAACGCGTCTGGGAAACTGAAACTAGATATACTCGTAGATTCTATGCGTGAAAATCCGTTATCCTGATTCGTGCGGTCCGAAAGCAGAACATTATAAGAGAAATACTTTATAGAATAATAAATTAAATTTTTATTTTCCTTCGGGCATAGGTGTGCGCAGCACGCACAGCACACATAGAGAATACGCCACTGGTTAGCAGCGACCATCACACCTGGTGACGTCTTGTAGGGCAGCAACAGTCTGCTTGACCGCTTCTGACAACGTTACCAGCGACCATCACGCCTGGTGACGTCTTGTAGGGCAGCAACAAACTGTCTGCTTGACCGCTTCTGACAACGTTACCAGCGACCATCACGCCTGGTGACGTCTTGTAGGGCAGCAACAAACTGTCTGCTTGACCGCTTCTGACAACGTTACCAGCGACCATCACGCCTGGTGACGTCTTGTAGGGCAGCAACAAACTGTCTGCTTGACCGCTTCTGACAACACGTTACCAGCGACCATAAACGCCTGGTGACGGTCTTTGTAGGGCAGCAACAAACTGTCTGCTTGACCGCTTCTGACAACGTTACCAGCGACCATCACGCCTGGTGACGTCTTGTAGGGCAGCAACAAACTGTCTGCTTGACCGCTTCTGACAACGTCACCAGCGACCATAACGCCTGGTGACGTCTTGTAGGGCAGCAACAAACTGTCTGCTTGACCTTTGTGTGGTGCACCAGCTCTGGTTCATGTTTTACATCTCTGCCTCCACTGTTCTCAGCCAGGTATCTTTAGGCCGGCCTCGCTTTCGCTGTCCTTCTGGAGTCCATGGCAGACAGTTCTGGTGATGGTGCATGGTCTCTTCTGAGGATGTTTGTATACGTTCCCCATGGAGTATAGGTCTTCAATCACATCACTATCATCCATTTAAGGTACAATGATTACCGAATCTATCATCCATTTAAGGTACAATGATTACCGAATCTATCACCCATTTAAGGTACAATGATTACCGAATCTATCATCCATTTAAGGTACAATGATTACCGAATCTATCATCCATTTAAGGTACAATGATTATCGAATCTATCATCCATTTAAGGTACAATGATTACCGAATCTATCACCCATTTAAGGTACAATGATTACCGAATCTATCATCCATTTAAGGTACAATGATTACCGAATCTATCATCCATTTAAGGTGCAATGATTACCGAATCTATCATCCATTTAAGGTACAATGATTACCGAATCTATCATCCAATCTATGCACCGTCATTTCTGCATCAGCCATCCATTTTATGCACAATATAACTGCATCTATCATTCATTTTAGGTACAGCGATTACTGCATCTTGTCTTCCATTTTTCTTCAATTTTAACCGCCCCTATCATCTATTTTAGGTACTATGATTACCGCATCCATCCTCCTTGGTATCGGAGCTGCCCCTCTCTGGTCAGCAAAATGCACATACCTGACTCAGCTGGGAGTATGGTACGCTAAACTCACTTCCAAGGACCAGGACGGAATGATAAACCTCTTCTTTGGTTTCTTCTTCCTCTTCTTTCAAAGTTGTAAGTATTACCATTGTTATGGATTGTTAAGTATTATCAGGAGAATAGTGAGAAGTAAAGTAAAACCAGAAACTGAGGGTGACCGAGGCGGGTTAGTAGAATGACATAGCCGCAGGTCACTGACGAGACAAAGAATGAATCGGACTGCTGCAAACACAGGGCTTTATTTTGCAACGCGATTACTGTTAGAGGTTGTGTATATGGGTATCAACCTCATTAAGTTAGACAAATGCCTACAGAACACACTGCTGAAATAGCGTGTGACTGTTCCGTGGTCTGTAAATAGAGCAAATGAAAATGAAGATGAAAGGCACAAAGAAATCCATAATTGTCGTAGATTTTTTGATAGGAAAATTAAGACTGAGTTTGGTCCCTTCTGAATAGATTTGAATAGGTGATTGGCACCGTGAGAATTAGTAAAACAATAGAATTTCCACACAGGTGAGATGATAGACTGTGGTATAGAGGCTGTCGCTGAAAGCGAAAAGAATTCTTCTCTCTCTCACCTATCCTCTACGACGGCCTTTACAGGGTCCGACAGTCTAAACCACATATATATTACATATAATTCTATATACTCACGGACACGCACATACACGTGACGACAGTTAAACACACAGACGTGGGAAAATCTATAACAATGAATATATATATTATTTGAACGAGCTGACCAACGCACTGATTTAGTTCAAGAGAGATTTTTATTATTTATCATCGAAAAAAAATCTTCTCACAACACCAAAAATTACATCAAGGAAAAACATATACAAATAGGCATAGAATTCAAGAAAAATGCTACAAGAATGATAGCCCGTTATGATCTTAACTCTAGGTTTAGCCCACAGCCCCGTTATGAGACAGATGATGGCCCAAAGAGTTATAGATACACAGGGTTGAGTCTAAGAGGTTTCTTTCTTTCTCGTAAATGTATGACCAGAGTTGAATAATCTGATTTAGCCTAAGAAAAAAGAAACTCTAGCTTTTGTAAAAAATTCTGCAGATAAAAAAAAATTAAGACAGCAAATGGGTGACAATAATACACCGGTAAAAATAACACTCAGACCTGTGTACCCTCATTCATTCAGCCATGGCCATGCTCTCACATATATACGCACAACTTTGCTCGTTGCCCCTGGGAACATAATAATTCTAGGACCTTCACACAGACCCGAAAATGCAGTCATCGACCAAGAAATCCACAGTTCCACAAGACATACTGAACACTCTACTTCAGGGAACGATTCCTTGGCTGTTCTACTTTTTCGAATGTCTGATTAAGTAACATAAAATTTGTCCAGGCACGAAAGTTAGCGGAGCACAATGTCATTAGCTTTGATTTCTAGAATTTTCAGGAAATGTCAGATCGGTGTCTACTTGCAGGAAGGTACTATATTTGGTCACCACAATACTAGTCACAATCTCTGTCGGAATATTAATGTTATTCTTGTAATATTCTCGCCGCCAGGCAGCATGTACATTTAAATTTGTGGAGCAATATGAACTGGCTCAACAGCCCAAATATATATATTTCTAGTCTTTAGAAACCGTTAGTGGGATTGCTATTACTGTCTCTCTCTCTGATGGCATCTGCACTGTCAGACCAGTGTTACTTGAAACAAAAAAAACCCACGTGGTTAAAGATAGGAACTGTCTATGCTTCACACAAATATGTCTCTTTACTAAACGCTGGCAAGTTGGGTACCACCGTTACACTATATAAAATGGAAAGAACACATATCAAATAATTTACATATATGTACTCAGTATAACTTACAATTTAAATAGCAAGCCGACCGCTTGACTTAAAAATTTAAAAATTCCCGAGAATAAAGTTTATTATATATAAAAAAAAATCGATCATCATGAATTAGGAATATCATGCGTATTCCGTCAATATTCACTGATGTCGCATCTAGCATTTTTAAATTAGATATAAAATATTCTCTCGTCTGATTATTTAGCAGTAAAATTAACTTCATTATAGCTACATTATTGTTTAATGCTAGAAATTATAATTTATTCTGCTATCCACTGAAACACGTCACTAGAAAATAATACAGACTATATAAATTAAGCACTCTGTTCAAAAGAAACTAGTTAAAATGAAATGAGCGATTAAACACTTAATCACTTCACAAAATACTAGCATATAGTATATACTATTTACATACCTCAAACACAGAAGTACTAAGAACTAAACCACTTCGACCAAACTAAAGGCCATCTCTATTAACAGAGATTATTTAGAAATCGAACGAAGGTTGTTCTAGTCTAACTGCCAAGTTACTGAGTGAAAATGAAATAAAGTTTCAACCTCGGGCCAATATCTTAAAATCAGACAAAGGGCCCCATTTTATTTCGCCAAGCGAAATTATCTCCCCTACTCCAAACATTTACGTTAGCTTAACGCGTGTCGTAACTGCCACCTACTGACCGAGATGTACGCGTGTCAGCTTCAAATCCCAGACAGCCTGTCTGCGGTGCGGAACGATTTTTTCACGCCACGCCAGGTTTTTTCTAACGAAAACCCTCATGCGTTTCTGCAAACTGTAGACAGCTGTCTCGTTCCTGCACTGTGAGGATGCCGTGTTTGACACCTACGCTAGTGTCCGGTGAAAAATGGTAGACCAAAAGTCTGCTCTTAGTCTGGGTATGAAACATAATCACACCTTTCGTCTACTGACATCTATGTAATAGAATCACTATCCCAGTATGAGAAAAAGCACAAGGTAAAGTTTGAGAATACTGAAGAAAATATTTTTTCGCAACCGAGTGATGCGAAAAATACAGGAAAAAACAAGTAAGGAAAGATAATAAAATAAAGGATGTGGGTGAGAGAATAGGAAGAAGATGTAGGAAATTTGATGATATAAAGACCTACGTGACAGGACGTCCCCCCTTTAAGATATGGAAGCACTCCATGTCTACGTTATGGAATTAAATTTCCTATAACCGTAGCTTCGGTGTGTCTGTCTTCTTTCCTCTCATCTTCCCCCTCTATCTCTCTCCAATTCCTACTCAAGTCTACTCCCCAAAGTTTCCTTCCTCTGGAATGTCTCCCATGCGCGCTTGAAAGAGCGTCGCCGCTTCTGACATTTTTTGAAAGATTTCCTGTGATAGCGGTGGAATATCCCTGCCACTATCATCATCTTCGTCAGCTCTGGCGATCGTCAGGAGATGGTCGGAGGTTGGCACTGGTCTTTCCAAGTATCTCTTTAAAGAGATTTAAATGGAAAACCCTCTCCTTTCCTTGATTAGAGATCTGGTAGTTAGCCGTAGAAATCTTTTTCAGGACGGTAAACGGCCCTTGCCATCCGATTTTCAGTTGGTTGTTTCCGGTAGGGAGTAACACCAAAACTTTCTCTCCTGCTTCCAGTTCTCTCTCTTTCGCGACTTTCCTGTATCGGTTAGCGTGCTTGGTGCGTGCTCGCTTAAAGTTAGTCGTTGCTAGGTCCCACCCTAGTTTCAACCTTTCCTTTAAAACCGACACATATTTACTTGCCGAGATAACTGTCTCATCCGCCTTCTCGTCTGTCAGAGACTGACGTAAGGCTTCAAGCGGGCCCTTAATGGGTCTGCCGAATAAGAGTGTAGCTGGCGGTAATCCTGTGGAAGTATGAGGAGATTCTCTGTAGCCAAATAAAGCTCCAGGAATACAAAGATCCCAATCTTCAGGTTTCACTTGTGCCAGTTTACTTAGCATCATGTTGAGGTTTCCATTAGCACGTTCCCCGAGCCCATTTCCGGCCGGAGTATATGGCTTAGTGTGGATGTGTTGGGTCCTCAAGATCTTCACGATCTCATCCATCAACAGGTTTCGGTATGGAGATCCGTTATCCGTCAACACTTGCTGAGGGAATCCCAACCGAGTGAAAATCTGCACGAGGGCTTCTGCGACATGCTTGGCATCTGCGCATGTTAGCGGGATAGCTTCTGCCCATAAAGTGCATGTATCGACTAAGGTCAGGATAAACCTGTTCCTTCTTTTAGTCCTTTCGAAAGGCCCTAAAATGTCGATCACAACCCGTTTGAATGGTGTTCCCACTATTGGCATTTCACCCAAAGAGACTGGGGGTGCCCGTTGCTTGGGTGGCACACGTTGGCACTGGGCACAGGATTTGACATATCTGATAATATCAGTATTTACTCCTGGCCCCCAATAATGAGTGGTTATCCTTTGGTTTGTGGCGTTCTGTCCCATATGTCCGTTGAAGGGAAGAGAGTGCCCCATTTCTAGGATTTGGCTTCTGTACTGTTTCGGTACAAGGAGCTGGTTGTAACCTTGGTCCGGCTTGCCCGTTCTCCGATAAAGTACGCCATCCTCAGAAAAAATGTCCCCGTGCTGTTTGGGTTCCTTAGCCATGGGCAGTTTCCTAAAGCAGGGTGCCAAAGTAGGGTCCTTGTATTGCGCTTCTTTAAGTTCCATGGGTAACAAATTAGGCGCAGGCCCCCGTTCCTTCTTGGTTTGCCCTCTTGTAGTTACTGCTGCCACAATCGGCTCTTCCGGTTTCCCAATACACAAGTATCTCCCGCCAAGTATGACTGGGTAGATGGGATCATCCATAACAGCCGCTTTGATCACGCCTCTGACAAAATCAGAGTGTATCTCCACCAATGCGATGGGAAGCGCTGTAGGTGCATCACTCTTACGAACTCCACAAAGTTGGACGGTCTCTTCTGTCTCTTGACCGGGTTTGACCAGGTTTCTGGCAACAATGCAATCATAAGAAAGCCCCGTGTCAAATAAGCAAGAAGTTTGAGAACCGTTCAAAGTAACAGTACCTCGCGTTGAGGGTCTATCCCCAACAGGTTGGGAATCACTGTCAATAATTCCGCCTTACGAGACTGTCAATAAGCATCCTATGCGTTTCGGCTCGGTATGCTCGCTCTGATCATATGTCCCGTGCTCAGGGGTTCTCCCTTTGCCACCTTGACCTTTCTGGCCGAGCTGCCATGAAGGACGGTCGAATTGATCAGACTGTTTGGGGTGGTTGGGGTACTTGTTCTTGTAGAACTTGGATTTTTCAGGAGGGGGGTTTTGAGGTCCAGTTTCTCTGTGGTTATTTTGGTTAGAAGCCTGAGAAGACTGCTCTAGGTTATGTTTTCGAAAATGCTCCTCTGTCGGTTTCCGCTTTGTGGCCGGTAGTTCAGCCAGCGCATTATGGTAACGCTCAGACTTTTCCCAAAATGTCTTCAAGTTTTTCTGCCCCCTGCTCAGCGAGAAATCTCCGGGTATCAGCAGACAATGTGTTCTTTATTTGTTCTGTTAAAACAAATTCCTCAAGACCTTCGTAGGTAGAGGGGAGCTGTGAAAGCTCAAGGCACTTTGTTAGATATCCCTTTAGACGAGATGAGAACTGGTGAAAAGTTTCAGAATTCTCTTTCCGGCTGTTGCGAAACAGTTGCAAAAATTTGCGAGCGTTCATTTCAAAGCGCTCCAGTAACGCTTTCTTCAACAAATCATAGTTGTCTTGTTGGCTGCTTTCCAGTTTGGCGTAAACATCATACGCCGAACTTTTCAAAGCCTGGGAAAGCTTCACGTTCCAACGCGACCTCTCTAAACCGTACAGAGTTGCAATTTTCTCAAATTTTTCTAGCCAAGTGTCAATCTTCTCATTTGGACAAGGGAAAGATTCTAGCGGAAAAGACATAGCAGAGAGATGAGTAGATTGAGTGTTAGAAGGATCAGTTAAGGAAGAATGAGGAGAAGACTCTCCATTGCTGGAGGTAGAGGTAGCACCACGACTTTGGAGTTCAAGAGTTTTAAGAGCCAACTCATGCTGTCTCTCCTTCTCCTTCTCTCTTTCCTCATGCTGTCTCTCCTTCTCTCTTTCCTCTCTGTCCTCCCTCTCCTTCTCATGCTGTCTCTCCTTCTCTCTTTCTCTCTCCCTGCGGATTTCCATTTCCTCGTCCATCTTCTTCTGCTCTTTAGCTTCAGCTGCTTTCCTCTCCGCATCATATCTCTCAAGTTCGTCTCTGACAAATGCTTTCGCTTCCTCTCCTTCCAGTCCCTCCTCTCTCGCTTCGTCCCTGAGGAGTTGTCTAAGCTTTGCCCTCTCGGCCATATTATGTCAGTGTCTGAGACTAGTGGAGAAATAAACTAGGAAAAAGGATACACTGGTTCCTACCACTTACGAGAAAATACCAAATAAACCAAAAATTCAAAAGATGATATCCTTAACCCTGGGATACCTCCTCCAAAATAAAATCTAACTATCGCTGCTATTAATCGGCAATAAAGCACCTAATGCAAAACACGACTACGCCAACTAAATGGTAGTTAAGATTACTTCTGAAAAATAAGTTGCTACAGTGGAAACAAAATAATTATAGAGAAAAATAATCCCTTAATTTTAATCCACTACCAAGTTTACCCCTGAAGACAGTTAGGGTGAGGGAGGCAATTAATCTGGACAAATAGTCCGAAACGCACTCCTTAACTTTAGTTCAAACACCTTCCTTCTTCAGAACCCTTGTGAATGTTATACACTCACAAAACTTTACCAGCGTTTAGTATTACAAAATCATTAATTAACATGTATTCCGACAAAATCAACCTGTAAACCAAATGTATAATGCTTCTTAATGCTGTGGAAAAAAAACTTATCAGTTTGTGTGGTCAGCACGCCCGTAAACAGATCGTTAGTCTAGGGGATAAATTATTTTTTAAAAGATACAAAACTCACAAGACATCACACTCTTACTCTATTTCAGAATAAAGAATCTTAAGTTCAAAATCCAGATAGACGAGTCCACCTTAGTCGTACTCGTCTTCCTATTCTAAGTTCAAAAATCCGTCGGGCGAGACCCCATTTGTCGTATCGCCTAGGATTTTGGGTTCAATTCCCGGTAACAAGCGACCATTTGTCGTAGATTTTTTGATAGGAAAATTAAGACTGAGTTTGGTCCCATCTGAATAGATTTGAGTAGGTGATTGGCACCGTGATAATTAGTAAAACAATAGAATTTCCACACAGGTGAGATGATAGACTGTGGTATAGAGGCTGTCGCTGAAAGCGAAAAGAATTCTTCTCTCTCTCACCTATCCTCTACGACGGCCTTTACAGGGTCCGACAGTCTAAACCACATATATATTACATGTAATTCTATCTACTCACGGACACGCACATACACGTGACGACAGTTAAACACACAGACGTGGGAAATCTATAACAATGAATATATATATTATTTGAACGAGCTGACCAACGCACTGATTTAGTTCAAGAGAGATTTTTATTATTTATCATCGAAAAAAAATCTTCTCACAACACCAAAAATTACATCAAGGAAAAACATATACAAATAGGCATAGAATTCAAGAAAAATGCTACAAGGATGATAGCCCGTTATGATCTTAACTCTAGGTTTAGCCCACAGCCCCGTTATGAGACAGATGATGGCCCAAAGAGTTATAGATACATAGGGTTGAGTCTAAGAGGTTTCTTTCTTTCTCGTAAATGTATGACCAGAGTTGAATAATCTGATTTAGCCTAAGAAAAAAGAAACTCTAGCTTTTGTAACAAATTCTGCAGATTAAAAAAAATTAAGACAGCAAATGGGTGACAATAATACACCGGTAAAATAACGCTCAGACCTGTGTACCCTCATTCATTCAGCCATGGCCTTGCTCTCACATATATACTCACAACTTTGCTCGTTGCCTCTGGGAACATAATAATTCTAGGACCTTCACACAGACCCGAAAATGCAGTCATTGACCAAGAAATCTCCAGTTCCAAAAGACGTACTAAACTCTCAGGGAACGATTCCTTGGGTGTTCTAATTTTTCGAATGTCTGATTAAGTCACATAAAATTTGTCCAGGCACGAAAGTTAGCGGAGCACAATGTCATTAGCTTTGATTTCTAGAATTTCAGGAATGTCAGATCGGTGTCTACTTGCAGGAAGGTACTATATTTGGTCACCACAATACTAGTCACAATCTCTGTCGGAATATTAATGTTATTCTTGTAATATTCTCGCCGCCAGGCAGCATGTACATTTAAATTTGTGGAGCAATATGAACTGGCTCAACAGCCCAATATATATATTTCTAGTCTTTAGAAACCGTTAGTGGGATTGCTATTACTGTCTCTCTCTCTGATGGCATCTGCACTGTCAGACCAGTGTTACTTGAAACAAAAAAAAAACCCACGTGGTTAAAGATAGGAACTGTCTATGCTTCACACAAATATGTCTCTTTACTAAACGCTGGCAAGTTGGGTACCACCGTTACACTATATAAAATGGAAAGAACACATATCAAATAATTTACATATATGTACTCAGTATAACTTACATTTTAAATAGCAAGCCGACCGCTTGACTTAAAATTTAAAACTTCCCGAGAAATAAGTTATATATATATAAAAAATTAATCATCATGAATTAGGAATATCATGCGTATTCCGTCAATATTCACTGATGTCGCATCTAGCATTTTTAAGTTAGATATAAAATATTCTCTCGTCTGATTATTTAGCAGTAAAATTAACTTCATTATAGCTACATTATTGTTTAATGCTAGAAATTATAATTTATTCTGCTATCCACTGAAACACGTCACTAGAAAATAATACAGACTATATAAATTAAGCACTCTGTTCAAAAGAAACTAGTTAAAATGAAATGAGCGATTAAACACTTAATCACTTCACAAAATACTAGAATATAGTATATAATATTTATATACCTCAAACACAGAAGTACTAAGAACTAAACCACTTCGACCAAACTAAAGGCCATCTCTATTAACAGAGATTATTTAGAAATCGAACGAAGGTTGTTCTAGTCTAACTGCCAAGTTACTGAGTGAAAATGAAATAAAGTTTCAACCTCGGGCCAATATCTTAAAATCAGACAAAGGGCCCCAACTTATTTCGCCAAGCGAAATTATCTCCCCTACTCCAAACATTTACGTTAGCTTAACGCGTGTCGTAACTGCCACCTACTGACCGAGATGTACGCGTGTCAGCTTCAAATCCCAGACAGCCTGTCTGCGGTGCGGAACGATTTTTCACGCCACGCCAGGTTTTTCTAACGAAAACCCTCATGCGTTTCTGCAAACTGTAGCCAGCTGTCTCGTTCCTGCACTGTGAGGATGCCGTGTTTGACACCTACGCTAGTGTCCGGTGAAAAATGGTAGACCAAAAGTCTGCTCTTAGTCTGGGTATGAAACATAATCACACCTTTCGTCTACTGACATCTATGTAATAGAATCACTATCCCAGTATGAGAAAAAGCACAAGGTAAAGTTTGAGAATACTGAAGAAAATATTTTTCGCAACCGAGTGATGCGAAAAATACAGGAAAAAACAAGTAAGGAAAGATAATAAAATAAAGGATGTGGGTGAGAGAATAGGAAGAAGATGTAGGAAATTTGATGATATAAAGACCTACGTGACAGGACGTCCCCCCTTTAAGATATGGAAGCACTCCATGTCTACGTTATGGAATTGAATTTCCTATAACCGTAGCTTCGGGGTGTCTGTCTTCTTTCCTCTCATCTTCCCCCTCTATCTCTCTCCAAATCCTACTCAAGTCTACTCCCCAAAGTTTTCCTTCCTCTAAAATGTCTCCCATGCGCGCTTGAAAGAGCGTCGCCGCTTCTGACATTTTTGAAAGATTTCCTGTGATAGCGGTGGAATATCCCTGCCACTATCATCATCTTCGTCAGCTCTGGCGATCGTCAGGAGATGGTCGGAGGTTGGCACTGGTCTTTCCAAGTATCTCTTTAAAGAGATTTAAATGGAAAACCCTCTCCTTTCCTTGAATAGAGATCTGGTAGTTAGCCGTAGAAATCTTTTTCAGGACGGTAAACGGCCCTTGCCATCCGATTTTCAGTTGGTTGTTTCCGGTAGGGAGTAACACCAAAACTTTCTCTCCTGCTTCCAGTTCTCTCTCTTTCGCGACTTTCCTGTATCGGTTAGCGTGCTTGGTGCGTGCTCGCTTAAAGTTAGTCGTTGCTAGGTCCCACCCTAGTTTCAACCTTTCCTTTAAAACCGACACATATTTACTTGCTGAGATAACTGTCTCATCCGCCTTCTCGTCTGTCAGAGACTGACGTAAGGCTTCAAGCGGGCCCTTAATGGGTCTGCCGAATAAGAGTGTAGCTGGCGGTAATCCTGTGGAAGTATGAGGAGATTCTCTGTAGCCAAATAAAGCTCCAGGAATACAAAGATCCCAATCTTCAGGTTTCACTTGTGCCAGTTTACTTAGCATCATGTTGAGGTTTCCATTAGCACGTTCAACGAGCCCATTTCCGGCCGGAGTATATGGCTTAGTGTGGATGTGTTGGGTCCTCAAGATCTTCACGATCTCATCCATCAACAGGTTTCGGTATGGAGATCCGTTATCCGTCAACACTTGCTGAGGGAATCCCAACCGAGTGAAAATCTGCACGAGGGCTTCTGCGATATGCTTGGCATCTGCGCATGTTAGCGGGATAGCTTCTGCCCATAAAGTGCATGTATCGACTAAGGTCAGGATAAACCTGTTCCTTCTTTTAGTCCTTTCGAAAGGCCCTAAAATGTCGATCACAACCCGTTTGAATGGTGTTCCCACTATTGGCATTTCACCCAAAGAGACTGGGGGTGCCCGTTGCTTGGGTGGCACACGTTGGCACTGGGCACAGGATTTGACATATCTGATAATATCAGTATTTACTCCTGGCCCCCAATAATGAGTGGTTATCCTTTGGTTTGTGGCGTTCTGTCCCATATGTCCGCTGAAGGGAAGAGAGTGCCCCATTTCTAGGATTTGGCTTCTGTACTGTTTCGGTACAAGGAGCTGGTTGTAACCTTGGTCCGGCTTGCCCGTTCTCCGATAAAGTACGCCATCCTCAGAAAAAATGTCCCCGTGCTGTTTGGGTTCCTTAGCCATGGGCAGTTTCCTAAAGCAGGGTGCCAAAGTAGGGTCCTTGTATTGCGCTTCTTTAAGTTCCATGGGTAACAAATTAGGCGCAGGCCCCCGTTCCTTCTTGGTTTGCCCTCTTGTAGTTACTGCTGCCACAATCGGCTCTTCCGATTTCCCAATACACAAGTATCTCCCGCCAAGTATGACTGGGTAGATGGGATCATCCATAACAGCCGCTTTGATCACGCCTCTGACAAAATCAGAGTATCTCCACCAATGCGATGGGAAGCGCTGTAGGTGCATCACTCTTACGAACTCCACAAAGTTGGACGGTCTCTTCTGTCTCTTGACCGGGTTTGACCAGGTTTCTGGCAACAATGCAATCATAAGAAAGCCCCGTGTCAAATAAGCAAGAAGTTTGAGAACCGTTCAAAGTAACAGTACCTCGCGTTGAGGGTCTATCCCCAACAGGTTGGGAATCACTGTCAATAATTCCGCCTTACGAGACTGTCAATAAGCATCCTATGCGTTTCGGCTCGGTATGCTCGTTCTGATCATATGTCCCGTGCTCAGGGGTTCTCCCTTTGCCACCTTGACCTTTCTGGCCGCGCTGCCATGAAGGACGGTCGGGTTGATCAGACTGTTTGGGGTGGTTGGGGTACTTGTTCTTGTAGAACTTGGATTTTTCAGGAGGGGGTTTTGAGGTCCAGTTTCTCTGTGGTTATTTTGGTTAGAAGCCTGAGAAGACTGCTCTAGGTTATGTTTTCGAAAATGCTCCTCTGTCGGTTTCCGCTTTGTGGCCGGTAGTTCAGCCAGCGCATTATGGTAACGCTCAGACTTTTCCAAAATGTCTTCAAGTTTTTCTGCCCCCTGCTCAGCGAGAAATCTCCGGGTATCAGCAGACAATGTGTTCTTTATTTGTTCTGTTAAAACAAATTCCTCAAGACCTTCGTAGGTAGAGGGGAGCTGTGAAAGCTCAAGGCACTTTGTTAGATATCCCTTTAGACGAGATGAGAACTGGTGAAAAGTTTCAGAATTCTCTTTCCGGTTGTTGCGAAACAGTTGCAAAAATTTGCGAGCGTTCATTTCAAAGCGCTCCAGTAACGCTTTCTTCAACAGATCTTAGTTGTCTTGTTGGCTGCTTTCCAGTTTGGCGTAAACATCATACGCCGAACTTTTCAAAGCCTGGGAAAGCTTCACGTTCCAACGCGACCTCTCTAAACCGTACAGAGTTGCAATTTTCTCAAATTTTTCTAGCCAAGTGTCAATCTTCTCATTTGGACAAGGGAAAGATTCTAGCGGAAAAGACATAGCAGAGAGATGAGTAGATTGAGTGTTAGAAGGATCAGTTAAGGAAGAATGAGGAGAAGACTCTCCATTGCTGGAGGTAGAGGTAGCACCACGACTTTGGAGTTCAAGAGTTTTAAGAGCCAACTCATGCTGTCTCTCCTTCTCCTTCTCTCTTTCCTCATGCTGTCTCTCCTTCTCTCTTTCCTCTCTGTCCTCCCTCTCCTTCTCATGCTGTCTCTCCTTCTCTCTTTCTCTCTCCCTGCGGATTTCCATTTCCTCGTCCATCTTCTTCTGCTCTTTAGCTTCAGCTGCTTTCCTCTCCGCATCATATCTCTCAAGTTCGTCTCTGACAAATGCTTTCGCTTCCTCTCCTTCCAGTCCCTCCTCTCTCGCTTCGTCCCTGAGGAGTTGTCTAAGCTTTGCCCTCTCGGCCATATTATGTCAGTGACTGAGACTAGTGGAGAAATAAACTAGGAAAAAGGATACACTGGTTCCTACCACTTACGAGAAAATACCAAATAAACCAAAAATTCAAAAGATGATATCCTTAACCCTGGGATACCTCCTCCAAAATAAAATCTAACTATCGCTGCTATTAATCGGCAATAAAGCACCTAATGCAAAACACGACTACGCCAACTAAATGGTAGTTAAGATTACTTCTGAAAAATAAGTTGCTACAGTGGAAAACAAAATTATTATAGAGAAAAATAATCCCTTAATTTTAATCCACTACCAAGTTTACCCCTGAAGACAGTTAGGGTGAGGGAGGCAATTAATCTGGACAAATAGTCCGAAACGCACTCCTTAACTTTAGTTCAAACACCTTCCTTCTTCAGAACCCTTGTGAATGTTATACACTCACAAAACTTTACCAGCGTTTAGTATTACAAAATCATTAATTAACATGTATTCCGACAAAATCAACCTGTAAACCAAATGTATAATGCTTCTTAATGCTGTGGAAAAAAAACTTATCAGTTTGTGTGGTCAGCACGCCCGTAAACAGATCGTTAGTCTAGGGGATAAATTATTTTTAAAAGATACAAAACTCACAAGACATCACACTCTTACTCTATTTCAGAATAAAGAATCTTAAGTTCAAAATCCAGATAGACGAGTCCACCTTTGTCGTACTCGTCTTCCTATTCTAAGTTCAAAAATCCGTCGGGCGAGACCCCATTTGTCGTATCGCCTAGGATTTTGGGTTCAATTCCCGGTAACGAGCGACCATTTGTCGTAGATTTTTTGATAGGAAAATTAAGACTGAGTTTGGTCCCATCTGAATAGATTTGAATAGGTGATTGGCACCGTGAGAATTAGTAAAACAATAGAATTTCCACACAGGTGAGATGATAGACTGTGGTATAGAGGCTGTCGCTGAAAGCGAAAAGAATTCTTCTCTCTCTCACCTATCCTCTATGACGGCCTTTACAGGGTCCGACAGTCTAAACCACATATATATTACATATAATTCTATCTACTCACGGACACGCACATACACGTGACGACAGTTAAACACACAGACGTGGGAAATCTATAACAATGAATATATATATTATTTGAACGAGCTGACCAACGCACTGATTTAGTTCAAGAGAGATTTTTATTATTTATCATCGAAAAAAAACTTCTCACAACACCAAAAATTACATCAAGGAAAAACATATACAAATAGGCATAGAATTCAAGAAAAATGCTACAAGGATGATAGCCCGTTATGATCTTAACTCTAGGTTTAGCCCACAGCCCCGTTATGAGACAGATGATGGCCCAAAGAGTTATAGATACATAGGGTTGAGTCTAAGAGGTTTCTTTCTTTCTCGTAAATGTATGACCAGAGTTGAATAATCTGATTTAGCCTAAGAAAAAAGAAACTCTAGCTTTTGTAACAAATTCTGCAGATTAAAAAAAATTAAGACAGCAAATGGGTGACAATAATACACCGGTAAAATAACGCTCAGACCTGTGTACCCTCATTCATTCAGCCATGGCCTTGCTCTCACATATATACTCACAACTTTGCTCGTTGCCTCTGGGAACATAATAATTCTAGGACCTTCACACAGACCCGAAAATGCAGTCATTGACCAAGAAATCTCCAGTTCCAAAAGACGTACTAAACTCTCAGGGAACGATTCCTTGGGTGTTCTAATTTTTCGAATGTCTGATTAAGTCACATAAAATTTGTCCAGGCACGAAAGTTAGCGGAGCACAATGTCATTAGCTTTGATTTCTAGAATTTCAGGAATGTCAGATCGGTGTCTACTTGCAGGAAGGTACTATATTTGGTCACCACAATACTAGTCACAATCTCTGTCGGAATATTAATGTTATTCTTGTAATATTCTCGCCGCCAGGCAGCATGTACATTTAAATTTGTGGAGCAATATGAACTGGCTCAACAGCCCAATATATATTTCTAGTCTTTAGAAACCGTTAGTGGGATTGCTATTACTGTCTCTCTCTCTGATGGCATCTGCACTGTCAGACCAGTGTTACTTGAAACAAAAGAAAAAACCCACGTGGTTAAAGATAGGAACTGTCTATGCTTCACACAAATATGTCTCTTTACTAAACGCTGGCAAGTTGGGTACCACCGTTACACTATATAAAATGGAAAGAACACATATCAAATAATTTACATATATGTACTCAGTATAACATACATTTTAAATAGCAAGCCGACCGCTTGACTTAAAATTTAAAACTTCCCGAGAAATAAGTTATATATATATAAAAAAATCAATCATCATGAATTAGGAATATCATGCGTATTCCGTCAATATTCACTGATGTCGCATCTAGCATTTTTAAGTTAGATATAAAATATTCTCTCGTCTGATTATTTAGCAGTAAAATTAACTTCATTATAGCTACATTATTGTTTAATGCTAGAAATTATAATTTATTCTGCTATCCACTGAAACACGTCACTAGAAAATAATACAGACTATATAAATTAAGCACTCTGTTCAAAAGAAACTAGTTAAAATGAAATGAGCGATTAAACACTTAATCACTTCACAAAATACTAGAATATAGTATATAATATTTATATACCTCAAACACAGAAGTACTAAGAACTAAACCACTTCGACCAAACTAAAGGCCATCTCTATTAACAGAGATTATTTAGAAATCGAACGAAGGTTGTTCTAGTCTAACTGCCAAGTTACTGAGTGAAAATGAAATAAAGTTTCAACCTCGGGCCAATATCTTAAAATCAGACAAAGGGCCCCAACTTATTTCGCCAAGCAAAATTATCTCCCCTACTCCAAACATTTACGTCAGCTTAACGCGTGTCGTAACTGCCACCTACTGACCGAGATGTACGCGTGTCAGCTTCAAATCCCAGACAGCCTGTCTGCGGTGCGGAACGATTTTTCACGCCACGCCAGGTTTTTCTAACGAAAACCCTCATGCGTTTCTGCAAACTGTAGCCAGCTGTCTCGTTCCTGCACTGTGAGGATGCCGTGTTTGACACCTACGCTAGTGTCCGGTGAAAAATGGTAGACCAAAAGTCTGCTCTTAG
Organism: Oreohelix idahoensis; assembly: GCA_024509875.1. Taxonomy (NCBI): domain Eukaryota; kingdom Metazoa; phylum Mollusca; class Gastropoda; order Stylommatophora; family Oreohelicidae; genus Oreohelix; species Oreohelix idahoensis. The sequence continues at coordinate 250,531 of JAMPIV010007650.1, read as the reverse complement.
TCTGGGTATGAAACATAATCACACCTTTCGTCTACTGACATCTATGTAATAGAATCACTATCCCAGTATGAGAAAAAGCACAAGGTAAAGTTTGAGAATACTGAAGAAAATATTTTTCGCAACCGAGTGATGCGAAAAATACAGGAAAAAACAAGTAAGGAAAGATAATAAAATAAAGGATGTGGGTGAGAGAATAGGAAGAAGATGTAGGAAATTTAATGATATAAAGACCTACGTGACAAAAATATTATATGAACATACAATTTGTTGAACTTATTTTTTTGTAAATTTTTTTATTTTTTGTAGTTAACACTTTGAGTATTTTCGGTATGGAAATATAAACACAAATATAATTTTGAGTTAGCCAATGTACAGTATAGAGTTAATGGTTGAGGGCATGTTTAACTGAGCAGTGGCAACTACATATATTTGGTTGGTTTATTTTGGCTTTAAGGACTATGGTCATAGCACACGGACAACTCCATCAGTGCTCCGATCTCTTCTCTTAGATCACACAAGGACGATCTTCATAGCACACGGACAACTCCATCAGTGCTCCGATCTCCTCTCTTAGATCACACAAGGAACTCTGAAGCACCAGCAAGGATCCCAGTGTGTGTATACAGGAATCACACAATATTTTTGTGGGGGGTAGGTTTCCTAATTTTTAAATGTTTGTCAGGGAAGCGGCCATATGGTATACACTTTACGATTTCCAACTGCCTAGGGATTTTTAACGTGCGCAACTTGCACATGGAACCTTCTATTTTTTTCGCCCTTATCTGAGTAGGCTAGGTATCCAATCTCACTATCCAAGAGATCAGGGGAGTATAAAATCACTAGAAACCACTGGTTCTGATTTTAAAAAATTCAATCAGTTATATTCCTTGTGAACAAAATCTAAAATTTGAATCTTATTTTCACAAACATTTTTATTTGGAAACATATCATAGATTTTTGTACTTAAAGAAATATACTACTCGTCAAAAGTCAAGGGCCACCCTATTGTTTTCAATATAATTTTATATAAGCGCATAGAATGATTAAATGAAGGAAGTTTTTAGTACAAACGGGTGCAATATCTTCCTCTGACAGTCCTCTATGCACGTTAAGCATAAAAACAACTCACCGACAACCATGGTGATCACGTGCAATTTGGTTTTCTGACCATAAATTCACATTTTTAATCTGTTTTTTCAAACTTCCGTACAACCAAACAGGTGAAGAAATCGTGCTGATTGACATTCCACGTGCAATGGCAACTTTTCGTGAACAGAGTTCACTCTTAATTTGTTTTACAATCAGCAGACTTAGGGTAGTTTCATCACCTGCAAAAACCATGCCACCAAGAAGTCTTGACACCTTACAAATAATGAGGGCTATAGCGTGGGTTGAATGTGGTTTATCTGTCCGTGAGGTTGCTAGACGGCTTACAGTGTCACACTCTACTATCCAACGAACTTTGGAGAGATTTCAGGCCACAGGAAGTGTGGAGGATAGCCACCGGCCAGGTCGCCCTAGATATACCAATAGACATGATGACCGGTACCTCTTGTTGTCAGCCCTGCGCCATCGAACAGTGGCTTGTTCCACTCTAAGATGTCAGCTGAGACAAACTGTAAACGTTAATGTCAGTCAAAGCACCATTCGCAGACGTTTACATGAATTTGGACTGGCCGCTCGACGTCCTGCAGTCAGAATCCCTCTTACTCCTGCTCATCGCAGAGCTCGTGTTGCTTGGTGTCGCGAGCACATCCGATGGACAAGGCAACAATGGAGTCAAGTTCTCTTCACTGATAAATCTCGCTTCACTGTGTCATTCAATGATGGCAGGATTCGAGTTTGGAGACGACCAGGAGAGCGATTTACTGATGACACAATTCGAGAGGTGGATCGTTATGGTAGGGGTTCTGTCATGGTCATAGGAGGCTTCTACAGACACGGCAAGACCCCACTCTACATCATCCAAGGCAACTTGACCGGCCCAAGATACCAGAACGAAATCTTGAGACCAATTGTTCAGCCTGCTCTGGAGGCCATAGGTGGTAATGCCATCCTCCAAGATGATAACGCTTGACCCCATCGAGCTCGTGTGGTGAATGAGTTTATTCAGCAACATGGGATCATCATGATGGCGTGGCCAGCTCATTCACTTGACATTTCTCCGATTGAGCACCTCTGGGATGTCCTTGGTCGAAGATTGTCAACAAATCACACCCTGCCAATGGATGTTGCACAGCTGACTGCATTTCTGCTTCAGGAATGGCAAGCTGTTCCTCAGGAACTCTTCGGACCCTTGTCGACTCGATTCGTCTACGCTGTCTTGAATGCCTTGCTGCAAACGGTGGTCATACCCGATTTTGAAATGTCTATTTGTCCAATATCTATTGTGTGACTTTTGAAAAGGTGGGTGACACACTTCACAGCTTCATTGCGTTTGAATGTGTGTATGCATTTCTTTTACGTGACATGTCAATTTGGTATTCAATAAATGCCGTTTTGACTGATACCAATTGCGTTTATATCAGATTTGTTTTATGGTTTCAACCAAGGTTTTTCTAAGTGGCCCTTGACTTTTGACGAGTAGTATATATTCTTTTTACAGATTATTTGTAAATTTCGGTATAACTATATGTAAGATTAATTATTTTTGTTGTTGTTGTAATAACATGTATAAATTGTATGTAATAATTTTAACTATGCTGTTTGAAAATTTTTTTTTCTAAGAAGGGGTCTATAGCCTTCAAAGGACAATTAAAGTAGTCTACTGCACGAACAAAGTTAAGATGACCTGATCTATGCTGACAAGGCCTGAAATGGGTATGCTTGAATGATTATAACCCATCATTGGTTGAACACGTCCTTTTTTTAAAATCCATTAACCCAGTTTTAGAAAAGGCGCCAAACTAAATGTGAGGGATTACAATAATTGCAGCTCAAGTCTGGGGAAACTTGATATCATCCCTGGTGTTTACCAAGAAAGGCAACGAGACATCAGACGAGACATGTGGCGCCAATTTTTGTCCTTCAGATGCAACATCCGGGAACTCGACCTCAAATTTTGATCAAGATATGGACAGGGTTCGTTGATGACATTTGTATACAGTTTGTCTGAGTGTGTGTATGTGTGTATAAAGTTTTCCTGTCTGTCTGAGTATGTGTGTGTGTGAATACAGTTTGTCTATCTGAGTGTGTGTAAGTGTGTATACAGTTTGTCTGTCTCTCAGACTGTGTTTGTATGTATGTGTTTATGTACGAATGTATTTGGTATGTTGTATTTTTATATCATATCAGTACCTGTTTATGTATTTTAGGCAGAATAAAGATTTTGATTCTGATATGTATATATGTATGTATGTATGTATGTATGTATGTATATCTTCATACAGGATATGGAAGTTTCGATGTATAAAAACAACCAAATTAATATAATAGAGACATTTATCATACTAATCTCCTATATGATATGTTGTATTGTTATACCACACTGTTGTTGTATTTAATATATCACACCACTACATGTTTAAATAGTTTAGGAATAATACAGATGATGTTATATATATATATATATATATATATATATATATATATATATATATATATATATAATATATAATATATATATATATATATATTAAATATATATATACTGTTCAAAGAAAAGAAACGCATAGCTATCCGAGGGCGCGTTTTTATGAGTTTGTAAGTAAAATATGGTGCTAGGGTATATATAAAAACCAGCCTCAAATGTTCTTTACTGTGTCAATGCACGTGTTGACCTGAATTGCGCTCGTTTTTGTAATCGTTACAACGCAGTGGTCAATAGTGTTTATGACGCATTTTTTGACCACAGCTCATGTTGCGTTCACACGTGAAAGCAACAAACATTTGGGGTGAACACTATTCACTGACTACGCAACTGAAACCCTATAAAAGGATAACGCTACACAAAAAAAATTCAGTTCATTTTCAAGCAGACATTTATGGCGTCTCTATCGATAAATTTAAGGAACATTGCTATTGGCCGACTGCATGCAGGCGAAAGTCAAAGTCAGGTTGCCAGGCATCTAAACGTGCATCAGAGTACCATCAGTCGACTTTGGCACCGGGTCCAAGCCACTGGCCCAGCTGAATACCGGCATCGCAGTGGACGACCCAGAGTGACAACAGCAGCGGAGGATCGCTTTATTCGGCTTCGTCACATCAGAGACAGGTTTACAACAGCTTCCTCAACTGCCCAGTCATTGCCTGCAGGACGTCATGTGTCTGATCAAACTGTCCGGAATATACTGCCTGACGCTGGACTTTGGGCACATCGACCTCACCAAGGAAATGTGCTTACGCGCAGCCATCGCCAAAATCGACTTCTTTGGGCCAACCAGCATCGTCCCTGGGCAGCTGACAATCAATGGAGACGTGTCTGGCTTAGTGACGAATCTTTTATTTTGTTGCAGCGTCAATGGTAGACGGAGTAAGGGTCTACCATAGGCAAAATAAACGTTTGGCCCAAAATTGCGTTGGTGAAGCTCCGCCGCACGATGGTGGAGGTGCAATGGTGTGGGGAATGATCAGTAACAACGGAAGGAGTCAATTGGTGCACATTGAAGGAGGCTTGAATGCGCAACGATATGTCAATGAAATTCTTCCACTCCATGTCCTTCCACTTTTGGCTGCCCAAAGGTCTCTGTTTCAACAGGACAACGCCATACCCCACTGTGCACGGTTGACCACGCAGTTCCTGACTGCCAACAACATTCTCACCATTCCCTGGCCATCCCTGTCTTCTACAGATATGAGTCCGATTGAGCACCTGTGGGATGAGCTGCATAGACGTGTTTGTCGCCGAGACGTTGCTCCAGCCAATCGTCGTGATCTGTTTCCATGCACTCCAGGAAGAGTGGGCAGCCATCCCACAGGCTCACATCAGACGTCTGATCGCATCCATGCCCAGGAGATGCCAGTCGCTGATCGATGTAAGAGGAGGCCACACATCATACTAACGGGAAAACCCATACGCCAAAAAAACTCTCGTGACCCAGATGCAAAACAACTGTCAATTGATTGGTTGAACCTTAAGGGTTTCTTGTGTGCAATTTGAACAATTAACTCATTAAATTAAAAAAGTTATTGAACGTCAAAATTATGGCTATGTGTGTGCCCCTTCAGTAGCTATGCGTTTCTTTTTTTGGAACAGTATATACGAGATATATGTCAAGTGCTTAGCTGTGTGCGCACATTGACAAATATGTATCACATTACACAAGGAGCGACAAACATTACTCGTTAGACACAGCTAATGTTAACTCCTTAAACTCCAACACGTAGGCGCGATATCCGACAGCTTTATGTCACAAGCTTGAGCATAACACAACAAAGCAGGCAAATTGTAGCTTTGTTCATAAATCATAACAAAAGCACAATGTATGATGTGCATAATTGAAACACATCATCTAATGGAACGAATTTCACTATATCTCAATATATTTTCTACTTTCCTTCATCCAATTCGCCTTTCATGTCCACGTAATCTCTCATCGCTCCAATGTCTCTCTCGAATACATACTCACGACCCTTTTCACACCTGACCAGTCTTCACCACCACTTCGTTCACAACAACTCCGTCATGCCCGTGAACTCGACATTAGCGCTTACTGCTCCTAATACATGCATGCCACAGTCAAACTTAACATTCACTCATTTCAACTCACAACTTACATAAACACATCTAGCTCCCACCGGATCATAATTACTGACATTCATTCTATAACCGGTTCCTGATATCCACCCCTCCCTCTCCAAGTGAAAAACATAGTTTTTCACTATATGGGTGGTAGATATCAGGAACCCAATCATCCAAAACGTAAAATTACACGTGTGGGCAAAATCTATTGCACAAGTGTGGACATATGCCATTTGCAAATAATCAATAATAGCATGCTGAGAAAATTACAATAGAAACGAGTTGCTAGAGAAGTAGAACAACAACCGTTTGGCATTAATGATGCAACTCTAATTACCCACAAAAAAGGTGATAGACGTTACATCACTGTCATCAAATTACATTACATCACTGTCACCAAATTCTTCCGTACTGGAGAATATCTATTCTATAAACCTTTACTGGATACACAACATGCTGAAAGAATAATATAGCTTATACAAAAAAAAACATGCAGAATACATTTGGCAAAACAATAATCTTGCAAGGTATCAGATAGTACAATGGAAAGGGTGGTAAAAATAAACACACCCATTTACTAAACGCAAGTTTTCATAATCTCGATAAAGAATCTGCAAGAACATTTAATTTACCCTGAATGGGAAAAACAGTGAAGATGTACTGTTGTAACAACAACGACCACCTTGTCAAAAGCAAATTTGGTGATCTAGATGACTTAACAAAAGTCAATGGACAATGGTCCGTTTCCAGCACAAAATGATATCCTAACAAATACCTAGAGAGTTTTGAAACAGCCCAAATAATAGCTAAACACTTTCTCTCTCTATAGTGGCATATCGCGTTTCAGCTGGAAGCAACTTCGTGCTGACATCCATGACAGGATGTAGAAACCCATCATGTTCCTGCAAAAGACACACACCAGTGTCCACTGCAGAAGCACCGGTACTCAGTACAAAGGGCTTCGCCAAGTCTGGTAGTAGAAGAATGGGCTTGCTGGAGAATACATTCTTGATCTTCCTCAGTGCTCTATCGCACTCTTCAGTCCAAACCACTCTGTTCGGCGCGCTCTTTTGGGTTAGCGATGTCAGAGCTGCCGACAACGAGGAGAACCTGGGGATAATTGTATGACAAAAATTTATGAGACCGAGTAAACTACGAAGTTGTTTCTTTGTTTTTGGAGGTTGCAAATTCAAGATTCTTCCAACTGTCTGATCAACTGGTTTTAAAACACCCTGTCCTACTACATACCCCAGAAACGTTAACTCCTGAAACCCCGCCTTAATCTTACTGGGGCTTTCTGTAAGGTGATGCACCCGAAGGCATGATAAAAGTGACTTCAAACCCTCCACGTGTTCATCCCAAGTGGCATGAAACAAACAGATGTCATCAAGATATGTAATAACATCCTTCTGTTCACTCAAAAGCATTCTCATCATTCGCACAAAAGTTACAGGGGCATTCACCAGTCCAAAGCACATATAAATAAACTGGAAAAGACCCTGAGGGTACAAAATGCCGTAAGTGACCTAGCTCCTTCTGTTAATGGAATTTGCCAATACCCCCCTGGACCAAGTCTAGTTTTGTAAAATTACTTTGCCCCCGCTATTTGGGATAGGAGGACCTCTTGGTTGGGCATAGGTTCCACATCTATCACTGTGACACTATTCAAGCGGCGGAAGTCTATACATATCCGTAGGGATTTATCCTTCTTCCGCACTATGACCAAGGGGAATTAGTATGATGATTCAGTATGTTGCTGTGCGAGAGATGCAGAGACCTCTACATTTGTCCATGACTCAGAATCAACCAATGTCAATAGTGGGAGGTGGAGGTTGACCTACTCACCTTTCTCTCCATCTTCCTCGATGACCGCTGCACTAGCTACAGTAACTGCACTATCAAGAACAGCATTCACAACTGGTTCCAGTTCAGTTGGACGTACTACAAATGGTTGTAGCATATTAACATGCAAAATCGTCTCCTTCTCTCAGACTAATATCAGATAATCCACATCGGTAATCTGCTTCATTACTTTATATGGGCCCTGCCAACTGACTAGCAGGTGATTTTCCTTGGTAGGTAACAACAACAATACCTTGCTGCCGGGACTAAGGGATACAAGTTTGCTATTCCTGTTGGCGTACGATCTATAGATTGCACCCGTTAACTGTAATACCTCACGTGCTATGGAACAGGATATAATTATGCGCTCTGGCAAGTCAATGATATACTCATAACTTGACCTAACGCTATCATCAGCGTAATTCCCTCTCATTAAGTCTCTCAAAATATGTATGGGACCCCGAGAATTTGCTCTAAATACTAGCTGAAAGGGTGAGAACCCTGTGCTCTCCTGTGCCATCTCCCTGTGCGCAAACAAAACCGCAGGTAGGTATCTATCTCACAACTGCGGAAAATCTCCTGTAACCTTACATCATTGTCAATGTTCCTTTGAACCGCTCGCAGACCCCGTTGCTCTGAGGATGATAAGGGATGTGAACACTTGGGCAATTTCTAACAGTTTAGAAATGTGTTTAATCTCTTCTGAAATGAATTGCTAGCCCCTGTCAGACAATATCTCGTCAGGAAATCCAAATCTGCTAAATAAACTCATTAGAGCCTCTGCTATATCCTTTGATGTGATGAATTTCGTTGGCACTGCTTCAGGCCACCTCGTGCATAGATCAACCAATCTTAGAATAAATCTATACCCCCGATCAGACATAACGGGAAGGGGCCCAATAATGTCTATGGCAACCTTCTGAAAACTGCCAAATCCATTGCTACTAATGGTGCCTTTGGAGTCCTTCCTTTCTGGCTTGTCTTCTGACACACTTTACACGACCGACAGTAAACCTTCACATCCCTATTGTATCCACGCCAGTAAAACTGGGACAACACTTTTCAGCGAGTTCTCGCAATACCCATGTGACCCGCAAAAGTGAAATCGTGTGTTGTCCTTAACATTGTACTCTTCAATTCCGCTGGACTAACTACCTGCCTAATGACTGAATGCTGCTCCGCGAAGCATCTGATTAGAATGGAGTTCCTAACATCAAACCAGTATCGAGCCGACTTGGTATGCCGTATGTTCTTGGACTCAGCCAACCGAACAAAGGCAGAAGGGAAATGTATTGCCTCTGCATGTCTGCAAAATCAGATGCTGCAATTTCAGCAACCTTAGGCACCAAAGGGATATTACTGTGTTGCGACGTCATAATATTTGCATCACCAGCCTAAGTCTGAGCCCTCGTCATTACTGCGTTAGCATACGTATAATGTCCATTTTCCAACTCTTCAATATTCTGATTGGTGCAATCATGAACCCCATTAACATTTCCAATAATGAGATCAGCGACGGAATAGTCGAGGACGCATACTCGAACTCTACCGGACAAGAAAGGGGTGTCGATCTGCACAATAGCCAGTGGATAGTATTCGACATTTCCACCAAATGTAATGCATTTGGCCATCTTTCCAATATAACAAGTGTCCTTAATCAATGTCTTCCTTACGACAATGTTTGTACAGCCAGTGTCCCTCAAAACAGAAACAGGAGTATTCTCCACAAAACCTTTATGCAATGTTAAGCTACCATTCTCATCAACTGATGAAAGGCAAGGCAATGTGTGGCCCCATATTAAAATAGGCTTGCCATCAGGCTCGAACAATGGTCTGCAGCCCTCCCACTCCTCGCTATTAAATGTATCAAGGACAATAACTGAATTTGCATATTCAATATTTTCCTTTGGACTCTCCTTTCGACTGTTTCTTTTTTAATTACAATTGAGGCAGTGAGAATCCATCTCTTGGCGCTTCTAAGGGCTTCTCCTTGGACTGACTTGAGAATTTTTTTTGGGGCTCTCATATGGACTTCTTTGCTGGCTGAATGGGCATCTATCTTGGTTCCCCCCACACTGATAAGACAGATGGCACCTCGAGCCACACTTATAAGAACCCCTTCTACTGTAGCCTGACCCAAAAGAAGGGTACTGTCTCTTAGGAGAATATCTTCTGTCCCCATTCCATCTTCTATTGCCACCATCTGTATCAATGTACATGTCCAAGCTGCTGGCCCGAGGATGTATGTATGGCTTCTTCTCAATTGTTTCCGGAACCACACACGCTGGACAGGTCTCAGCAACTAACTGCTTGTGAATAGGTTTTCCAGGGTGAGCAGTAACATACTGCTGCCCTAGGTACGACATAATGTTTATATCTTTTGGCTTTCGCTCTTGTAAAAAAGCCACTAACTCTGGACTGCAGGATGATAGAACCTTGTCCTGTAGCATGAGGTCAGAAAGCCCATCACAATCCTTGACAATACCTGATAGTTCAATCCACCTATTGAACAGCAACTTGATTTCAGCAATAAACTCACTAAAGTTATGGCTGGTTGTAGGAATAGCCTCCTTAAATCTATCACAGTAACCTTGAGCCGTCATTCTAAATCTTCGAAGCAGTGTCTCCTTCACAGTGTCACCATTCATGCGATCCTCTACTGGCAAAGCAAATCCACTTTGTAAAGCTTTTCCAGTGAGCAAATTATTGAGCAGAGATGGCCAGTCCTCTTTCTTAACCTTCCAAGATACTTCCTCTTGTTGAAACATTTCTAGTTAAACGTCCATCATATCTACGCCCTCAACGAAGGACGGGAGACGCAGCTTGAAAGGATGAGTAGACTCCTAGGCAGCTGATCTAGAACTCGCAGCCTCCAGTTCCAATTTCTTCAAAGTAATTTCTTTATGCGCCTGAATTTCAGCTTTCCTTGTCTCTTCCTTCTTTGCTTCTACTTAAATTGCCAACCCTTTGCTTCCCTGTCAGCCTCAATTTCTAACTTCTTTTGTTCTCTTTCATCTTTGTGTTCCCGCCGTTCCTCAGCGTCCGCAAATTTTGTGTCAGCCCATAACTCAAGTTCAGCCCCTGATTTACCAAGTGCCTGTCCCTTCACCACCACTTCGTTCACAACAACTCAGTCATGCCCGTGAACTTAACATTAGTGCTTACTGCTCCTAGTACATTCATGCCCACAGTCAAACACCATTCACTCATTTCAACTCACAACTTACATAAACACATCTAGCTCCCACCGGAGCATGAGTACTGACATTCATTCTATAACTGGTTCATGAAAAAAAATATATATATATATATATATATATATATATATATATATGTATGTATATATATATATATATATATATATATTATATATATATACATACATACATACATAGGAAAGGAACAAATCCGTTGTAAATAAATAATAACACACACAAACATGAATATATATGAGACTCATTCCACACTTTTGTGAATTCTAATGACTCTCTTATTTGGTATGTTTATTATTTATTATATCATGTTAGTTCATGTCAATGCATTTTATAGAGAATAAAGGTTCTGATGTGTATGAATATGTTTGTTTATATAAATGTGTTTAAATGTATATATGTCAATAACGAACCAGCAGTGAATCTAAGCCCCAGGCAATAAGGCTCATGGGCCTAACAACCAAAATAGATTAATGGCTATAACATAGTAAACCCCCTACGGCTGTGAGTTCTAAGCCTCTGTCTTATTTTCCTACAATTCCGTTCGCCCGTGGTCCTGGGCTTCTACTAGTATGCGAATTCAGTAGCGTGTTAAGCGGAAACTTTCCGGATTACGCTGCACCCCCTTTTTCCCTTATTTCATAATTTGTGCTAGATGACTCCAAAGTTTGTGTGTTCTAATGAATGTTAGACTACACACTGTTATGAGTTATTCGTTATTCTCCTTTTAAGCACTAAACTCAGAATCAGCGACGGGTATATTACTGTTGGCTGATGGGAATATCTATAAACAAAAATGTTGCAGGTACGCGTCTACCTACTCAAGCACGAACGTAGGACAACAAAGATGGCAATATTATACATAGCACTCACAAATTATAAAGTACAGGTTATCGTCAAGATTAAATTAACTAAAGATGTTTTATTGTTATGCTAGACGAAAATTTACATTCGATAACAAATATATAATTACTCGAAGCTAATTATCTGTCATCAAGGTGTCTTCTTTTTCCAACATCGGACAGCGTCTTGTTATTAAAAAAAATTGCTTGACAGTTTTTGTGTCTTACAAAATGCTCACTGACCTTAGTGTTGAAGTATCAGGTGGATTTTATTAGTTCGATTCAGCCCGCAAATAGGTGCTTCCTAAATTTCGCAAATAAGTGCTTTTCCGATGAACGAAACGGCCAACCCCGTTAATAAAAATTCCTATAAACGCCACCGTATGTATTTATTTATTTATATTGGCATGTTTATGAGTATGTATGCATTTTCGCACGAATATATTTATGTATATGTGGATTTAAATACGTATTGACAACGAGTTAATTTAACAGACAATGTACAGACGATTATTAAAATAGATAAGGCATTTTACCACACGTTACAAATCATAAGCTCAAATAAAGAAAGATAATCTAATATGTTGCTAAGAGAATTCATGTCTTTGGTTTCAGGTGTACATAATCTGTGGAATTTACCTGAGCTCTGCAGTTATTGCAGCAATCATCGTATCTGTTTTTCTGGACAAGATTGTCCTCGACAATGAGAACAGCGCAGAAAACAAGAAACTAAGTCCCAAGCTGTTGATCTCAACATTCCGCCATCTGTTTTCGTCACCCATTCAGGCCATGTTGATACCAATGACTATATACAGTGGCGTAGAGCAGGCTTTTATGGGCGGTGATTTTACAAAGGTGAGTACATCATTCATCATCGTTTTTTATGCTCCTTATGGAACATAACCACCACTGTAGCTGATCCCCTTGTAGGACGTCTGCACTAAGCATTTGCATGCTCTTGCAACGGTGGTTTTGTGGCAATTTGCTTTACATGACTACGTTGCCAGGAAAGGTAGGTACAGCTGAACTGGACACGCATGTGGAACTGATGATAAGATCACTGATATGGAACTGATGACAATATCACTGATGTAGAACTGATGACAAGATCACTAATGTGGAACTGATGACAAGATCACTAATGTGGAACTGATGACAAGATCACTCATGTGGAACTGATGACAAGATCACTGATGTAGAACTGATGATAAGATCACTGATGTAGAACTGATGACAAGATCCCTAATGTGCAACTGATGACAAGATGACTAATGTGGAACTGATGACAAGATGACTAATGTAGAACTGATGACAAGATCCCTAATGTGGAACTGATGACAAGATCACTAATGTGGAACTGATGACAAGATCACTAATGTGGAACTGATGACAAGATCACTCATATGGAACTGATGACAAGATCACTCATGTGGAACTGATGACAAGATCACTGATGTAGAACTGATGACAAGATCCCTAATGTGGAACTGATGACAAGATCACTAATGTGGAACTGATGACAAGATGACTAATGTGGAACTGGTGACAAGATGACTAATGTGGAACTGGTGACAAGATCACTGATGTGGAACTGATGACAAGATCACTAATGTGGAACTGATGACAAGATCACTAATGTGGAACTGATGACAAGATCACTGATGTAGAACTGATGACAAGATCACTAATGTGGAACTGATGACAAGATCACTAATGTGGAACTGATGACAAGATCACTAATGTGGAACTGATGACAAGATCACTAATGTGGAACTGATGACAAGATCACTAATGTGGAACTGATGACAAGATCACTAATGTGGAACTGATGACACGATCACTAATGTGGAACTGATGACAAGATCACTAATGTGGAACTGATGACAAGATCACTGATGTGGAACTGATGACAAGATCACTAATGTGGAACTGATGACAAGATCACTAATGTGGAACTGATGACATGATCACTAATGTGGAACTGATGACAAGATCACTAATGTGGAACTGATGACAAGATCACTAATGTGGAACTGATGACAAGATCACTCATGTGGAACTGATGACAAGATCACTAATGTGGAACTGATGACAAGATCACTGATGTAGAACTGATGACAAGATCACTGATGTAGAACTGATGACAAGATCACTAATGTGGAACTGATGACAAGATCACTGATGTGGAACTGATGACAAGATCACTAATGTGGAACTGATGACAAGATCACTGATGTAGAACTGATGACAAGATCACTGATGTAGAACTGATGACAAGATCACTAATGTGGAACTGATGACAAGATCACTGATGTGGAACTGATGACAAGATCACTAATGTGGAACTGATGACAAGATCACTAATGTGGAACTGATGACAAGATCACTAATGTGGAACTGATGACAAGATCACTAATGTGGAACTGATGACAAGATCACTGATGTAGAACTGATGACAAGATCACTAATGTGGAACTGATGACAAGATCACTGATGTGGAACTGATGACAAGATCACTAATGTGGAACTGATGACAAGATCACTGATGTGGAACTGATGACAAGATCACTAATGTGGAACTGGTGACAAGATCACTGATGTGGAACTGATGACAAGATCACTAATGTGGAACTGATGACAAGATCACTAATGTGGAACTGATGACAAGATCACTAATGTGGAACTGATGACAAGATCACTAATGTGGAACTGATGACAAGATCACTGATGTGGAACTGATGACAAGATCACTAATGTGGAACTGATGACAAGATCACTGATGTGGAACTGATGACAAGATCACTAATGTGGAACTGATGACAAGATGACTAATGTGGAACTGATGACAAGATCACTGATGTAGAACTGATGACACGATCCCTATTGTGGTACTGATGACAAAATCACTAATGTGGAACTGATGACAAGATGACTAATGTGGAACTGGTGACAAGATGACTAATGTGGAACTGGTGACAAGATCACTGATGTGGATCTGATGACAAGATCACTAATGTGGAACTGATGACAAGATCGCTAATGTAGAACTGATGACAAGATCACTAATGTGGAACTGATGACAAGATGACTAATGTGGAACTGCTGACAAGATCACTGATGTGGAACTGATGACAGGATCACTAATGTGGAACTGATGACAAGATGACTAATGTGGAACTGGTGACAAGATCACTAATGTGGAACTGGTGACAAGATCCCTAATGTGGAACTGATGACAAGATGACTAATGTGGAACTGATGACAAGATGACTAATGTGGAACTGGTGACAAGATCACTAATGTGGTACTGATGACAAGATCGCTAATGTGTAACTGGTGACAAGAACTAGACAGGTACCAACGGAACAAGAGATGAGAAGACAAAGCTGGAGATGGATTAAGGAAACTGTTGACAAGGCAGTCCTTATTCTAGAATCCCCAGGGTAAAAGAGGTAGAGGAAGACCAAGACACACATGGAGAAGAGAACTGGAGACAGACTCGAAAAGGGCGAAGATGACAGAGAAAGACCTTGAGTTGATGGCACGGGACAGGAAGACCTGGTTCAAGTTTTGTGAAAGCCTATGCTCCTTGGGGAGCTAAAATGTGATGATGATGATGATGATGATGAAATTGAAAAATTAGGCCAAGTTGTAGGAAGATACATTCATTTTATTGAATGAATCAAAGGCGATAGGAGACTACACTGGATATGGAAATATATGGATAGAACAGAAATCAAATATAATAATTGTCACAGAACATTTTCATGAGTATGAATGATGATAGTGGTTGGTGTGAAGGGTCACTGAACTGCTGTTGTAAACACTTGTTTAAGTATAACTCAGCTACTGAGTTCATGTCTGACTTTATGTCAACATGGTGTGACTTGGGCAGGCGTAGGAAAGCATGTAGTGAATACAAGTCTGGTGTGACGGGGTTATTCTGTGTTTGACCGCCGAGTTGAGCGGTGCATTCTGTGTTTGACAGCCGAGCTAAGCGCTCGATTCTGTGATTTTGGAAGCCGAGCTGTAAGCTCGTATTTGTGACTGTATCTTTCATACATTGGGATTATTATATTAATGGTGTATTATATTAATGCTATGAATTATCATACAGGCGACGGTTTTTCCGCCTAAGAGTGTTCTAGGAGGAACTTTGATAATAAGTGTGATGTAGACATAATGGTTATGTCATAGGCGACGCTTTTCCCACCTAGGTGTGTTCCTGTTGGAACCGGAGTTATATTGCTGTTCGGGGAGAACAGTATAGGGCGTTGCAGTGTCCGCCCCTGAAGCTACCGTGAAGAAAGGCGACGCGTTTCCCGCCTGGTAGCTGGTTTTTTGGAATAAATACAGGTGAAGTGTTTTGTCCCGCCTGGGAGGAGATTCTGGTAATCTATATGGCGATGTGTATGCCGCCAATCACTACTATGTGATATACACCTGGATGGTGTTGTATTTGTGCGAGGAGGGTATACCGCACGCATAAGTATTCGGTGTACTGTTTGTGCACGTCAGGGAAGCCAGTCCCTAGTTATTGTCGTGATTGTTATTTCCTACAGGCAATGTCAGCCTGGAGGTGAGTCAGTATACTTGTCAGTATAATTGATATTCAGGACATGTATGTGGATGTTTAATAAATGTTTGGAACTGTAACCAGTGGCGTTGGGTTGGTTTGTGCGAGCCATTGTTTACCACCATCTACACACTCACGCCACACCCCACCATAATAATATTGTTCCTCACAAGTGGGGACTTTCATCATATAAACAGTTATTCTAACAATAATAAAAGCCCCTTCAGTCATAACTGACTATGGGAATGTGCCCCTGTGGTAACAGCCCTCAGCTGCTTATTTTTTGATATTCCTTTCTACTTTTTCTCCTCTCTTCTGCTTGTTGTGTGAGCTTCTTTTTACCCAGTCTGAGGTGGCGCCGTAGATAGCATCGCCACTTGGTGCGATCGGCTGCTTCATCCTCCCAGGTTGCTGGATTTATGTCCAGTGCCCTCACGTCTTTCTTGAACACATCTTTGAATCTCACAAGCACAAAGAAAAGAACCTTCTAATCAAACGTCAAGGCAGGCCTGCTGAATGGCTCTGAAACATGGAGAACAACAAAAACTAAAACCAAGAAGTTACAGTTTCATGAAATTTATCCTTGCCCAGACCAGAAGTGAAACGGTATAACAAGATCACCAATAAGGAACTGATGGAAACAAGATACAAATATTCGTGAAACAAGAAGTGAGTAACAAACCCTGGCGTTGGCTAGTACACATATTCAGGATATTAGCCAACAACGTTGCTAGCTAATTTTTGTACTGAAATCCCCAGGGTCAGAGAAATAGAGTAAGACAAAAAAGAAACACACATATACTCACACATACTCACACAAGGAGAAAAGAACTGGAGAAAGACATAAAAGAGGTAATTAAGATATGGAAAGCCTGAAGATATGGCTAACCTCTACACCCAGGGCAGATGAGGAACGGCTAAGTAAGTAAGTAAATATAATAGTTAATAGTAGTAATACTAATAATAATAATAAGATAATCAATGTGGCTTACTGCCGCTGACAGTTTTAAACGGCAATGGACTTTGGATTGTATTTTTTAAATTTCAGGTTATCTTAATTTATAACACTTAGCTTCCTGTGGAGTACACGCCTTCCATCCAAGCTTTCTTGTTGTATGCGATTTGTTCACCATCCAAGCTTTCTTGTTGTATGCGATTTGTTCACCATCCAAGCTTTCTTGTTGTATGCGATTTGTTCATATAAATATCTTCCCTTATCTTTATCCTTGTAATATCTGTCTACCTTGGCGTTCTGTAGAAGGTAATTATGTTCGTCAAAAAAGATCGTGAATGAAGAATTCCCTTACTAGAAAATTGTCTTGTCCCTCCATGACGCTATTATGTCCTATTATGTCCAACCGAAGTTGCAATATTAATCCTGGGGCATTTTTTCGGGTGGAGAACTAAATTGTGCGGCTGTTGAAACAACGCGTAAATTTGTTCACAATATACATCATGTCGCCGGATGTTAAAAAAAAAATATTCCTACCTCTGTTGCTTTTCGATGACACATCTTTTCACACAATATGCCTAAGAAAAATTCACCGAATCTTTTGGCCGAATACCATCACTAACCAAGATCTGCTTACTCGTAGCAAGCAAGAGGACATGCACACCATCATAGCTGGTAGACGCTGGAGCTGGGTTGGCCATGTCCTCAGAAGAGACCCCGATGCCATCACAAGAACAGCTATGCTTTGGACCCCTGAAGGAAAACGAAAGAGAGGCCGACCAAAAACAACCTGGCGGAGGACTGTGGAGGCTGAGATGCAAAGAATGAACCAGAGTTGGGGCACTGTACGAAGGATGGCCACCGACCGAGCAAAGTTGAATCAATTTGTTGTTGCCCTACAAGACGCCACTAGGCGTGATGGCCACTGACTGCTTCGACGGTCGACGGCTAAGTATCAAAGAAGAAGAAGAAGATTGAATAATTGTCTCCACCATATATATATATATATATATATATATATATATATATATATATATATATATATATATATATTGATCATCATAGATGAAGCTTCTATGCTTTCGTGCCACACTGTTTCCGTGTTTCCGCACTTCTGAAGCACTATATAAAGGCATGAAATGACAACAGGGGAATTTAGTGCCGTCATCAGAGCGTGCAGCAGAATGGGACAACAGTATAATATTATTTCTCGCCATATTTTGACGGGTGACTTACTAGTAAATTTAAGAATATTGAATGATGACGTATCAACCTGAGTTGAATGTAAATTTAATGTAAACACGACGACGTAAGTAATTTATGTTGAGCGTAAAAAACAAAATACCAGTATAAGATATAATGTTGTCTATTTCGTTGTTTTTCAGGCATATATCAGCTGTTCGCTTGGTATCTGGAATCTCGGTTTTGTCATGATATGCTACGGTGTTGCTGATGCCATTTGCTCCATCTTGTTTGGTCGTCTGGTCCTCTATGTTGGCCATATACCCTTCTTTATTCTTGGTATGTATTAGACTTATAAGAAGACATTTACTGTAGCTTTTAAAAAACGGGAGTATGTTCTTATATTTCTAGACTAAGAATACAAGACATTAATATTTAATATTAACGTTTCATGTCAGCCTTTTTTTATTTCCATTTGTGCGCTGCGTGTGGTATGTGTCACGGATTGCCTCCCCTGCTTTGCAGTAGTGGTCCAACAGTGGCCAAAACTCAAGAATATCTAATTGGGTCGTCAAAGGTTTCTACCTTTGCACAAGATTACTCTTAGCAGAGATGTAGATAGAAGGTTAATGATGCTTCTACTTTACGGGAGTTTCACACGATAATTCAGAAGTCAAGAACAGTGGTTTAATGGTTTTTAGCCCGTTCAAGCACCCAGCTCAGTTAATTCAGCGATTTTCCTCTTATAATGGTGTTGCTCTTTTTAGAGGTAAATAAATAAATAAATATATATATATATATATATATATATATATATATATATATATATATATATATATATATATATATATATATATATAATAATAATAATAATAGCCCCTTCAGTCATAACTGACTATGGGAATGCGCCCCTAAGATGGCAGCCCTCAGCTGCTTATTTTCCTGGTGCTCCTTTCGACGTTTTCTCCTCACCTCTGCTTCTTGTGTGAGCCTCTCTTCGCCCAATCTGAGGTGGTGCCGTAAATAGCATCGCCACTTAGTGCGATCGGCAGCTTCATCCTCCCATGTTGCCGGATCCATGTCCAGTGCCCTCATATCTCTCTTGCACACATCTTTGAACCTCAGCTGTGGTCGCCCAACTGTTCTCTTGCCATCTGCTAATTGTCCGTAGAAGATATCTTTTGGGATGCGACCATCTTCCATGCGGCGAACATGGCCAAGCCAGCGAAGTCTGCGCTGTCTAAGCAGCGTATACATACTTTAAAGGCCAGCACGTGACAACACCTCGACATTTGTCACTTTATCTTTCCACGAGATGCCGAGGATGCGGCGTAGACACCGCAAATGGAAGGTATTGAGCCTTCTTTCTTGCTTAGCATAGGTCGTCCAGGTCTCGCTGCCATATAGGAGTGTGCTGGTGACGCAGGCATTATATACCGCAGCTTTGGTCTTCATTGTGAGTTTAGAGTTTCCCCAAACACGCGATGTGAGGCGGGCAAAGGTAGCTGCAGCTTTGCCAATGCGGCTGTCGATTTCTGTATCCAGTGAGAGTTTGTCATTGATGGTAGACCCTAGGTATGTGAAGTGGTGCACCACTGCCAATTCATAGTTATCGATAGTGATAACTGGTGCAGCACCCACATCCTGACTCAGCACATTCGTTTTCTTTAGACTTATTGTGAGGCCAAAGTCCTTGCATGCTTTATATATATATATATATATATATATATATATATATATATATATATATATATGTATATATATCATCATATGACGTATTCTTTCCAGAACGTTGTCTCCATTACAGCTGCTCTGAACGCATCACGATTCTGGGCAAGTCGACCTGCATCAGTGTTGCGTGGGTGGTTTACTGGTGTTGGAGGGTCCTTTGTTCTATTATTGTAAGTTCAGTTGGGATGCTTGCTTAATTATCGTTACGCCACTTGTGTCCAAGCAAACCCCGGCTCCGTACGAACTGATCCATTTATTTCTATAACTTCTTACAAGAAGGAGTTCACCAGGTCAAAGGACCATCAACAATGCAAAGTTGAAGCAATCAAAACGTAATCAAAGGAATGTGGTAAGCCTTCGATTGAGTCCAATATTTAATACAAAATTGACGCACGAAGAACAGTTCACATTGTGGTACATCCAGATATAGTTCATACATAGTTCATTAGGAAATTACATGCATAGTATTCATGTCCGTCCGTGTCAAAACAATGTGTCAGAAGAACATCGTGGCTATATACGTGCGCTGTTTAATCAACAGCCAGAAATGAGCACATGAGTTCTTGACATCTACAAATTGAATCACAATACGATTCTTCTTCCATTATTAGTTTAATTTAATTAATCTCATGCTTAGATTAATTTCCGAACTGACCCTGAAGTCTACATCGATTCATCTATAAAATATAGGCTATATACTCAGCCTTAATTCCTTGGAAGAATTACAAGACACGACCTTCATGCTTGACGGATAACGTAACAAAGGCCCAGTAACCAAGTCACCCGGCGTGACCTACCCAACGCGAATGCGTCATCATCTCCGCATATATTTCGCGTTCACTATACCGTAAAATATCGACATATTCTATAAATATTAATGACCCCTAAACGTTTGCACATGGGTAAACCCCAGCAGACGCCATCATTTAAAAATAACACCGTAACAGATTTCCTGTCAGACGGGGGCAAAAAAAAAAAAATCTATGAAACAGATTTTTTTTTTTTTTTTTTTTAACAATATTAATCAAAAATTTAACAAAACCCGTCGTATGAACTACGATGTTCTATCTAGAACAGTGTCGCAGTCATGTCAGTAATATCTTATAATAAAATCAACGTCATATCATACATATAACTTATATTAAACAAGTAAATGTTACTGTCACTAATTAATTAACTAATTAATTTGTTGTATGTATAGACTAACTAATAATGTGAGGTGTTATTAAAATTATTCTAACTAACTAAAATTGAAATAATTAATTATAGTATGTACGTATGGTATTAACTAATTAATATCTAATTGAAGAAAATGAGAAATAGTATAAGAGAGTAAAAGAAATAAAATTGAGAAGTACGGACAATTAAAACCAAATATTAAAGTCTACATTAAATTAGAATGTGTGTGAAAATGAAGTGTAAGGATAGACACCTAATTAAATTGACATAATCAAAAGAACAGAAAAAATTCATACATTTTAACTATGTATATGAAATGTCATAATGTATTATCCATTACCTTGATAATTACACTAATTAAAAGGTTTAATTGGTGTGATATTCTTTTGTTTCATCTTTTCTTAGTATATTTTATTTTTTTTATTATTTCATCACGCTTTGACTTTATTATCTATTATATACTAATTTAGAAAAATTAATAATATGGGACATGAAGATCCAATCGTTGTTACCTCCTGTTGAATTGTATGAAAATTCATTAAGACACAAGGTTCATATTATCAAATTATGATTTGATGATCCATTCATTGTTAGTTCCTTTATTAAAATTTGAAAGTTAATTGACTAAGTCATCAAAGTATCTGTCCCTTCTTCATCAGAGATTGTTTATTTTGAGTGATACTCAAAGTGGAATTGAAGTTCAAACCTTCAAACGATCCGTAAATCTTGATATTTTGATCACCATAGTTTATTTCGAAATGTCCTTATTTAGGTAGGAAGTCCAACTGAATTGTTGTATATTCTGACTTGATATCAATACTGTTTATTGCAAATGTAATGCTTGACTAGTCAGAAAATTTTCTTGAAACTGAAAATTCATTCAGAATCCGTAGGATGTCTGGACAACGTGTCGGCTATGACATTTTCAGTTCCAGGTATCGACTGTATCTCGAATTCGTAGGGTTGCAACGTAATAGCAAATCGTGCAAGTTTAGCACTTTTATGATTTGAGCGACGTAATGCTGCCACTGATTTCTGATCAGTCTGGATCAGGAATGGTGATCCCAGTAAAAATTTCTCCAACTTTGTAATTGCCCAGATTACGGAGAGCAATTCTCGATCCACAGTGGAATATTTCGTTTCAGGAGGTTTCAGTTTGCGTGAGACATACATTACGGGGTGAAGGACATCATCATGATATTGCAGTAGACATGCCCCGAGTCCGTAATTACTCGCATCTGTACGTAGAACAAACTTTTTAGAAGCATCTGGTATTCTTAAAATAGGTAGACATGAAAATATTTTTAAGATAGTGCGAAAGGTTTTGTCACATTCGTCTGTCCAATTTATCCTTAAAGGCATATTCTTCTTTAGTAACGAAGACAGGACAGACGTGATGGATGATAGGTGAGGTACAAATCTGCTATAGTATTGGATTAAACCTAACAGACTCCTAACCTGTTTCTTCGTTTGAGGAACAGATAAATTTAATATTTTAGAAACCGTACTGGGAATTGTTTGGATACGTCCCGATCCAATAATGTGTCCCAGGAATGTTATCTCATTACACGCTATTTGAATCTTAGTTGGTTTAGCGGTTAAATGGTTATCCCGCAATATTTCCAAAACTGATTTAAGACCCAAAAAAATGTTCCTCAAATGATGAACTGAACAAACATATGTCGTCAATATAGGTAATTATATCTGATCTACCTGATAAAATTTTTTCGCATCATGCGAATAAAGGTAGCTGGAGCATTCATTAGCCCAAAAGGCATCACGTTCCACTGGTAAAGACCTCGTGGAGTTGAGAATGCTGTGTAGTATTTGGCTCTTTCGGTTAGTGGAATCTGCCAATAACCTTTAGTTAAGTCAATTTTAGTGAAAAGTGTAGCATTGGATAGACGAGGAAGTAAATCGTCAAGGATAGGATGTGGTTCGCTATCTGGTACTGTCTGCGCATTAAGTTTCCTATAGTCAACACATAAACGTATGTTGTTGTCCTTTTTCCGGACAATGACTAAAGGAGAAGAAAATGGAGATGTACTAGTCTCAATAATACCTAATGATATCATCTGTTCGAGTTCCTGAGATGTCTTACTCAGAAAATGTAGAGGTACAGAATAAGGATGAACACGAATTGGTGTATCATCGTTCAGAATAATATCGTGACTAATTACAGATGTGCAACCCGGTACATCAGTTAACACATCTGGGAAAGATTGTAGAAGATCAGCAACGCGTTGATGCTGTTGCGGTGTAACCGTAGAAGAAATGGTCACATCACGCCAAGATTCAGTAGATTGGACAGTAAGTACAGGTAAAGGCATCTGCACTTCAGGAAAAGAAGATTCTTCCTCCTGTATAACAGATAGATTAGAATAATGACAAGTAGATACAGTATTGTCATCTAATTCATGAAAAATTGACTGTAAGTGTATAGGACGTGTATGAAATTGCTTGAGCATATTAATATGGAATATCTTTCTGTGTCCCTTGATATCTAAGACGTAATCAACGTCTGAAATTTTATCAGTAACCTTATAAGGACCAGTCCATGAGATCAATAACTTATTGTTATTGTGAGGGAGTAATACATAAGCCTCATCGCCCGGGAATAATTGGCGTAATCGTCTAGATCGGTTTTGTATAGATCGAGCCTTAGCTTTTGCAGCCTCAGAAGAAGCTGTTGCCAATTGGCAAGACTCAATAATATTATTCCGAAGATTAATCACATACTCATAAGATGACTGAGTGTCCTGAGTCATCTCTGCATCAATTAATAAATCTTTTATCAGTCCCATAGGACCTCTTGGAGGGGCACCAAAAACCAACTCAAATGGAGAGAAGCCAGTTTGTTCATGTGGCACCTCTCGGTAAGCAAATAGGACAGCTGGGAGTGCTCTGTCCCAGTCCTGAGGGTGTTTAACAGTAACCTTATGTAAAAGTTGCTTAAGCGTACGGTTAAGTCTTTCAACTGCACCGTTACTCATGGGATGATAAATACTACTCAAGTTCCTATCAATGTTCCAGGTTTTCATTACCTCCTTCATGGTATCTGATATAAACTGCGACCCATGGTCAGATAATAATTTTCTAGGAAACCCTATTCTAGAGAAAATTAGATGTAATGCATCAGCTACATCTGTGGTAGTGGTCGTCTTCAATGGAATGGCTTCTGGCCATCGTGTGCATAAATCAATGCACGTGAGAACAAATCTATGTCCTCTCGCAGATGGTAGAAGTGGACCAATTATGTCTATGGCCATCTTGTCAAAAGGTCGTACTGAGATATCGCAAGCCTGAATAGGCGCCGTGTGAAAAGCTCCACGTGCTTTCACTCCTGGCACGTAGTACAAGAACGTACATATTGCGAAATATCACGTGACACTCCTGGCCAAAAGAATGAAGATAATACTCGAGATCGTGTTCGAGTATATCCCATATGTCCTGCACACTGCGAGTCATGTGCGTGTTGAAGAATGTACCGTCTAAAAGCAGCCGGTACCATCACTTGTTGTTTTACCAGTGATTTATCACTAAAACATCTAATTAGTATATCATTTTTCATAATAAACCAATGTTTGTTCTTATTACCTGAAGTTAAATTATCAACCTTATTAACAAGTTTAAAAAATTTATTTAGAGATTTGTCATTTTTTTGTTTGTTAGCAAATGATTCCCTGTCAATAGGTGAATTGACCTCAATATTCTCCTGTTTTTCTGCATCCATATTATTAACATTGACACTCTCCATGAGTATAGTCTGAGCTCTAGTTGTCACGGCGTTTCCAGTGCATAGATTGTGTCTCTCCCATTCAATAATATCTTCTGGTGAACAATCCTTGCTGCCGTGTATGCGACCCACCATAAGGTCTGCTATTGGCTTTTTCAGCATGCATACCTTCACGTTACCTGTGAAAAAAGGTGTGTTAACATGAATAATAGCTGTGGGGTAAAACTCAATAGTTCCCCCAAAAGTCATGCAACGGACATATTCCCCCGTTGCACAGCTAGGATGTACCAGCGACTGTCGCACTCCAATGGTTGTGGACCCCGAATCTCTCAATACAGAAACTACAGAACCATTTACTATCCCTCTGTTAAAAATCAGAGAGCCTGTTCCATCATTGGCTGCAAGACCTACTTCTGGTGTAATGTGTCCGCAGTTTAGCACTGTCTCCTTTGCCTTCTGAAAAATAAGATTGCATTGTGGGCAACTATTTGCCACGTTATAATTTATAGCAAAGCATGCAGCAGAAGAATTCATTGTATTATCGTTAGGTGGAACCTGAACCTTAGGGGTGATATCATTTGTCACTGCTGCCCCGGTATTATGGTTATAATGTGAAGATCCACGAGAATGGGAACGATTACGAGAATAATTAGTTGAATTATCTCGTTGTCGTCTATTATAATTGTTATCTCGATGTCTCGAGTTATAATTATCGCCATTCTTCCAATTGTTATCATTATTATATTGATATGACCGATTATAACTTGAGTTGCGAGGATTACTGTTGTATCTTGACTGAGGTGAATAATTTCTGGTTTGTTGTCTTCCTCTATTAAAGTTATTGTTGAAGTTATTCTGTCCCTTATGAAAATTATTGTCATAGTTTCCTTTGAACCTACCTCTGTCCACACTGTGTGTTCTCGGTTTGTTATTATTATATGCCATATTGGAGGCTACAGGAAGTGGTTCTCTTATCAACGAGCCAGAAATATTAGCATTCGGATGTGCTGTACAGTAATTTAAAGAAATTTTTTCTAACTCATCAATTGTTTCTGGTTTTCTTTCTTGCAAATAAGCAAAGAATGGTGAGCTGACAGAAGATAATACTTTATCCCTTAATAACAAATCGACTAACTTGTCGTAAGATTTGTTGACACCTGCCAGTTCAACCCATCTGTTAAAAGTATTGCGTATGTTAGCAATAAAACCTGTGAAATCTTTATTGTTATCTGGCAATAAACTTTTGAAACGTAATCTACATGCCTCTTCGTTCAAGTGGAAACGACGTAATAACAACGTCTTAATGGCCTCATAATCTGTTGCTAATGTAGGATCAATGTTTTGTGCTGCACTTGCAGGTTCGCCATCCAGAAATTCCTTAAGTTTAAGTGCCCATGCAGTTTTGTCAAGGTTATTGACCTTACATATATCCTCAAAGCGCGCCAGCCACGATGAAAGGTCATCCACGTGTAACTTGAATGGTGGTAGTTTAAAGTAATAATTACCTTTAAGTCGGGTGGATGAAGATCCAGATTGAGCAATATCATTTTGATTTGCTGCAGCACCCTGTGAATTAAGTTTTGCTGTTTCCAATTTAAGCCGTTGCAATTCCATTTCTTGCTGCAATATGATTTCTTGTCGTTTCAATTTATTCTCTTCTTCAATCCGTAGGATTTCATCTCTTGCTATCTTTCTTTCTTCTTCTTGCCTTAATTCTGCCTTCTTTTCCGCCTGTTTTCTTTCAAGTTCTTCCATCTCTGCTTTAGCAATGGCTTTCTTTTCAGCTTCCTTTCTGTCAAGTTCTTCCATCTCTGCTTTATATCTTGCTAGTTGTTGTTCAGCAAATTCAAGGAGTGCCTCTCCCTTTTTATTACAATCTTTTCCAATTTTAATGAAATGATCCAAGGTAAGCATTATTGAAGTTGAATTATTCAAGTATTCAATTACTTATGTATTGTAATCAACAATATAATCTATGTCGATAATTATAATTACTCAACGAATGAATAATTAATACAAGAAATTGTAATATTACTGTATTGTTATGTATAAGTTCCACAATCTATAATATTTTGTAAAAATATTATATATATACTCACTGATATCTATCATAAATAGTTATGATAGTTAGTTATATAAGCTGCTGAAATTATATCAAGCGCTTAATATTAATATTTAATAATTATGTGTATTATCCCCAAATAATTAGTCTTAATTGTCACTAAGTTCACAATATAGTACAGAGAAAGTGTACTAATTTATATTAAATATGTATTAATATGTTATAAAGTTTTTAATAATTAATCATTATATATTATGCCATAATCATGAGGCATAAAGTGCATTGCCCATTTCTAGGACCACTACTGCAAATATGTGCAAAGTCCCTAATTCCTCATCAAAGCTGATAAAAATTTAATCATATTCATCTACACTATAATTAATGAAGAAATTATAGCATTAATATTAAATTAATAAAATATGTAATGAATACAAACAATACAAATGGGTTAACCAAGGATTACAGAACAGGAGCACAATACAAAAGTGACACTTTCACAAAAATAAATGCTATTATAAAACCAAGTGTACTAACCGGAAATGTAGAAGGGTGAAGGTTAACTGAGGAAACGAACATATTTGGTACTATGAAAGATGACGTCACAGGACTCATTTGACGTTAATACAATACATTTAATTAAAATAAAAGATAGCTAGATCAGAATAACAAGATAGATTACGAACATAGGACTGTAAATGAATAAAATTTAAGAACCAAATACACATGAAAACAACAGTTATAACATGACTATACACCTAACATGCAAAGTGAATTAATGCAAGACCGAACCCGAACGATCACCGATAACGATAATTCGACGCTTTCTTCGCGAGGTGCTATTAATTCACAGCCCTAAGAACGATCGAAATTGAGCTTGACATTCGAAAAGCCATAAGTTCAATTCCGATTCCCATCCTACCTCCCACTACATGTAAACGGACAGAAACAAGATATAACATGGCTACATAAAAAAAAAAAAAGAAGAACATGGCATTTGTAGGACAAATAGGACTGACTTATTGTAACCTTCAAAATGAGTTACTTATCTTTTTGCCTCGATAGATTCATACAGTGCTTGCTTCGCCAACGGACAGTAGGACCTATATTTACTGCTCATGTTGATGGAATCTATTTTTGCAATGTTCAATTAAACGTTTATAAATAATTTTTTTCTTCGAAGACGTTGAAGTGCGGCTGCCATCACTACAGCTGATTCATCCTGTTGCCAAGCGGGTGTGACGTCATCGGTGTAGATAGAAAAAGTGTTCATTTTTGCTCGAAGGAAAATTATTTCTTTCAACTTGCTAATCTTGAGTATTTTTCTTCAATAAAATTCCAGTTCCCTACCACAATGGCCACCACTGTTGCGTGGGTGGTTTACTGGTGTTGGAGGGTCCTTTGTTCTATTATTGTAAGTTCAGTTGGGATGCTTGCTTAATTATCGTTACGCCACTTGTGTCCAAGCAAACCCCGGCTCCGTACGAACTGATCCATTTATTTCTATAACTTCTTACAAGAAGGAGTTCACCAGGTCAAAGGACCATCAACAATGCAAAGTTGAAGCAATCAAAACGTAATCAAAGGAATGTGGTAAGCCTTCGATTGAGTCCAATATTTAATACAAAATTGACGCACGAAGAACAGTTCACATTGTGGTACATCCAGATATAGTTCATACATAGTTCATTAGGAAATTACATGCATAGTATTCATGTCCGTCCGTGTCAAAACAATGTGTCAGAAGAACATCGTGGCTATATACGTGCGCTGTTTAATCAACAGCCAGAAATGAGCACATGAGTTCTTGACATCTACAAATTGAATCACAATACGATTCTTCTTCCATTATTAGTTTAATTTAATTAATCTCATGCTTAGATTAATTTCCGAACTGACCCTGAAGTCTACATCGATTCATCTATAAAATATAGGCTATATACTCAGCCTTAATTCCTTGGAAGAATTACAAGACACGACCTTCATGCTTGACGGATAACGTAACAAAGGCCCAGTAACCAAGTCACCCGGCGTGACCTACCCAACGCGAATGCGTCATCATCTCCGCATATATTTCGCGTTCACTATACCGTAAAATATCGACATATTCTATAAATATTAATGACCCCTAAACGTTTGCACATGGGTAAACCCCAGCAGACGCCATCATTTAAAAATAACACCGTAACAATCAGCCAAAGACAAGTTCAGTTTCTCTATGATGTCCTGGGTCCACCGTCGTCTAGGTCGACCCCTTCCCCTTTTTCCAGGGACCATGCCTTCCATCACTATATTTTCCAGACTATTATGTCTTTTTATATGACCGAAAACTTTCAGCTTCCTTATTGCGATGGTATTTAGGAGCCAATGTTCCTGTACGTTTAGTGAGTGCAGTACTTCTCTGCTGGTCTTTTTTTCTGTCCAGAGTATTCTCAACATCCTTCTGTAGCATTTCATTTCGAATGATGTAACCTTTTTTGCAACTGTTTTATTGAGTGTCCAAGTCTCGCAGCCGTATGTTGCTACTGGGAATATACATGCTCTGATCAGTTGTAACTTTGTTTCTTTGCTTGTGCCTTGCCATAGGTTTTTCATCTGTATTAGTTTATGTGAAGCAATTACAAGTCTTCTTTTAATTTCTACTGCACAGTCGCCAGAGCTGTTGATGATTGATCCTAAGTATTCGAATTCATTAACACTTTCCAGTTCTTCGTTATCAATTTCAATTTCTCGTTTGGTCTTTATTTTGTCTGTTGTCAATAACTTGGTCTTCTTGGTGTTTAGGTATAGATTCTGGGCCCCGCTGTGTTTTCTTGTGGAGAGAATTAATTGTTCAAGTCCTTCTGGGTTGATATATATAAAAATTATTTATATATATTTATTTATTTATTTATTTATATATATATCACTCTGTATTCTGTTGCCACAAACGATCTCGCTTACTTCCGGCCACTGCCACGAAATCTCTCTCCTCACTTCCTTTTTCCTCGCTTTGCCATTTTCTCCATGGATTCTCACTTCTACATTCGTTCCTCAAACATGACAGTATAACAGTGGTATCAAAACTCTGTACTGAAAATCGCTCACTATATATAAAGAATCTTGCTCAAACGTTCACTTTCATACATTTAAAGACTTAATCGACTATGATTGTTTAGTTATAAAACAACGTGTAACAAATGTAATAATGAATTAGTCTTTAACAGTTATAATAAGGAGGGAATGATGAATTTTGCTGTAAATACAAGTTTTCGTCACGGAGACGTAGGTGAAGATTTACCAAAGTCCGTTGCTTTTTCCTTTTTTACAAGAAAACTTAAATCTAGGTGAGTCCTGTCGTAGTAACTTCAGTACTTCGAACCGTCTGATAGCTTGTAACCCCATGTAGTCTTGTACCCCGAACTTTTGGAAAAATAGGAAAACAAATGCCTCTGCAAAGTACATTTGTGGGCTGCAAATGAACAGGCGCATTCTCGCTGTTCACCCACCAATGTTAATCTCTCAGAAGAAATAAATTTCCGAGTACACAAATGTAGCTGAGGGAAGATTATTAAATTCACCATATTCCTCTGGGTATTAACTGGGAAAAATGTGTCTGGACAGCGCGAATAATGATTTGCCTGAGTTACAATTAACAAAGTGCATATATCTCAAAAAATATTTTACACTTTAGGCACATGTGATGTAATCATCAGTCATCACTGCTCCATTTGGAGTCTGGGGTCACCTCTGCTGTCGGTTTTCCGCACGACTAGCTAGAAGAAATCACCAGCGCTTGCTGTAGTGGTTTATGAATATACTAGTTTCATATGTTGAGGCTGACAGCCTTACATATATCTACTCAGCAAGAAAACATGTCAAATTTACATTTGTAAAATAATTGTTACACTTACCCCAAAGTTTTGGGAATGCACAATCTCTTCGCGCAGGGTAGGATGGACACGAGCAATTTAGGCAATATGCTCTCAAACCATTTTGAAATTTTGAATCCTTTTTATGTCTGGTGAGTCTGCAAAACATTTGGTCTAGGAAAGTTTCTCTTATGACGGGCGATCCAATTCCTACGTTTCCAGTCTTCGTATTTAAAGTCCTGGTCTCTTAACGTTGTTCAGTCTCTGTATTTATAAAGGCAAGCTTACTTTTTAATGTTTTAAGTTTCCCAAATACTTCAATCTGTCACTTATAATATAGGAATTCTAAGTTCAATGTCTCACTGGTTCTGGGATTCGCTCATATGACGTGCGCTGCAGTCTCTCTGTGTTCTGCGTCTCTGATTTCACTACATTATATGCGCAGTTCTCAGTTCACATCACAGATGGTTCTTCCGTCGGATATTCCAATAGGATCCATAGTTTATTCCGGCTTCTTACTTTAATCCAATCGTAAGCTCTTTAGCACTGGGTTGGGGTGTCTAATTTCAAAATATCCCCCCACGCGTTTTAAAATATTGAATTTAATATTCCAACACGTGACCTCTTTCAAATCATGCGGTAATATTCCCGGTGGCATCTTGTGAAACCACACAAAGCAAATCTGTGCACTGGTTACCTGTTCAGATGCATTCCTGCCAATATTGAATCACAAGACAGATTTATCTGTAACAAAGATCAAACAGGGGCCGGAGGATGCGATAATCTAATTATCACCTGTGCGTGTGACTCCCCCAGACTGATTTCTCAGTCGGACACTATTGGTTTCCTTAGAACCAATTGTGCATGACCAGCCTATTTCAATAGAGGATCGTCGCCATCAAAGGTTGGCGAGGCCACTCACAGGGATAAACGTATTACCGCGGACCGGTGATAATGACTGGGTATTGTTACGATAATACCCCAGTTCACCTGGCGGAACGTAAATAAGTCTGAGGAGTGGTCTTAGTAAAAGAATATAAGGGCAATAAATATGCCAAATAATAGTATGATGAATGAGAGAAATTAAGAAAATAAGCGATACTGCCGGAGTGAATGAGAGTTATAAAAGTGTACGACTGATTTTGTCACAGTATGGAACCATAACTGTAGCTGAGCCTCCTGCATTCATGCGCCGTGATCTCTACCATCATCTGTTTTACATGCCAGGTTGCCAGCCGGCTAAGATGGAGCATGAAAGTACAACCTCATATGACGTATTTGATGGACGCCGTAGAGCTGTTATTTGTATCCTGAGAGTCGCAGGCTGCTATCTGGGCATTTGAAAAAATTATCATAATTTATTATTGCAAGTGAGCATCTATAGCCGAGTGGTTAGATCGCTGGTCTCTTGTGGCAAAGGTACGTGGTTCGAAATACGGTGGCGTCAAGCTCCAGTCCACTCAGCAATAAATGGATACATGACTCTGCCCTTGAGTTAAGGATGGCAAAGGCAGCTAGGAAGAGAACTGGTCACGCCACCTATCGAAAACTTAGTGTAGTGAAGCCTCTAACACATTCCTCGCCTACGGCAGTATCTGCTATAGGACAATCTGCATACCTTATCGGAAGCTCTGTGATAAAAACATAAAATGCTAACTTAATGTGTTGGTTGATTGCAGCAGCAATGTACAGGGGTCTTATAAAGCTGGGCGGATAATCCATGATATAATTAACATGAACGATCTAAATGCCTAGATTACAAACATTCAGAGATTAAACAAAACACTATACGATATAGACGAAATTAAGACGGAAATTACAAGACTAATGACAGTGACAAACTGCAAGCATTAGGATAATGAACATAAAGATAGACAATATTTAGAATCTTAAAACTGAAGTAAGGTATGGGCAATTCTTGGATGAACAGGAAAATTCATGGAGGCCACAGAGATGTGGCTTTATAGAGGAATGTTAAAAATATCATGGACGTAATGATAATGTCCTGAAAGAGGCCAGTACGCGAATGAAGTTTATCTCTCAAATTAGAAAGAAACAATCTATTTTCATGGACATGCCATGAGTAAAGCTGAAGTATATAGTGCAACAACTTGAAGGATTGAAGGAAAAACAGTCGGGGGACGACAAGGAGAGGAGATAGTACACAGTTTAACACCGCGGCATTGCGATAACAACAGAATTGATAAATTGCATCGAGGACTGAAGGCTGTAGAGGAACGTGTTCACCAGCGCCAGATGGCATAAGACTTGAAGAAGAATAATTGTGA
The DNA here is from genome assembly GCA_024509875.1 of Oreohelix idahoensis. Taxonomy (NCBI): domain Eukaryota; kingdom Metazoa; phylum Mollusca; class Gastropoda; order Stylommatophora; family Oreohelicidae; genus Oreohelix; species Oreohelix idahoensis. The sequence goes on along the minus strand of JAMPIV010007650.1, from coordinate 217,401 downwards.
AATATTTGACGGTGTTGTGTAAACATTTGAACTCCGTCTATGCCGGTCCCAAGCCCGGATGAAAAAGGAGGAGGGCAGCCTGCATGGAGGCCGTAAGGAGGCAGCCCCTCCACCATGCAAAGGCACAACAGGCCAATCACCTGTTTGCTTTAAACTATGATTACGAGCAATATAAGAGAGAAAACCGGACTGATTCTAAAGGCGACGAATTGGAACGGACTACGACTTATGGAACTTGGAACACAAGAAGTATAAATGGGAAAGAAGAGGAGCTGATGGAAGAGATGAGGAAAGCAAAATTAGAAATCCTGGCTATTACCGAAACAAAGAAAAAGGGACAAGGAGTCATGGATCTCGATGGCACCACGCTGTTATACAGTGGTGTACCCACATCTGAAAGAGCTAAAAGGGACGTGGGTTGCATTGTGGCCAAAAACCAGAAAGATAGTATCAAGGGATGGAACTTTGTCTCGGAGCGCATTATGGTTGTAAAACTAAAAGAAGGAGAAACCATAGTCAACCTGGTCATAGTGTATGGGCCAAATGAGGATGAGAGAGCAGAGGTCAAGGAGGAATTCTTCGAGCTGCTTCAAAGGACAGTGGATGACTGCCTAGATGAAGTTATCATGCTCGGAGATTTTAATGCCAGAGTTGGAAATGACCATGCTAGATGGGGTGGAGTTATCGGAAGATATGGAGAAGATACTCTCAATGACAATGGAAAGCGACACCTTAGATTCTGCAGTGAGCAGAATCTGATCATCACAAACACAAAGTTCCCCCATAAGAGCATACATGAATACACTAGATGTGAACCAACCAAGAATGAGAAGTCAGTGATCGACTATGCCATTGTTAGGAGAAGCTCATTGATGCCTTCTTTTTTGTATCCTTAACACTCACGGGTAGTCATCAGGGTCTACTTCGGTTGAGTGAGTACGCACCAACTTATGTTAATGTTAGTTTTTATAGATGTCTTCTGTCTCGCACGAATATGCACAATTTGGTGTAGGGGATTCGTGCGCGCTTGTGTCCAAGCAAGCTAGATGACGTCAGAGGTTAAAATGAAAGCCGCATCTCATATATCCAGACAGAGAGTCTGTTGATTTGTTACTGTGTACCAATCATAATGATAGCATTACAAGGCAGTCCTTGTTCTGGAACCCCCAGGGCAAGAGAGGCAGAGGAAGACCAAGATGTACATGGAGAAGAGAGTTGGAAACAGAGGTGAAAATGATGAGGAGAACATGGAAAGAACTTGAGATGATGGCACGTGACAGGAGGACTTGGCATGTGTTTGTTGAAGGCCTATGCTCCTTTGGGAGTGGAGGGTTATGAATGAAAATGAATGAGTCATAATGGGGCAAGTATATTTCTGGGACAGGACTTCTGAATAGAAGCCCTTGTCGGCTTACCCCTGCGTAAGTCAGTGCCAGTGATTGTTAAAATTGAATGTATTTCTAATATGATTTCCAGTGACAGTGTTAGACGTTGGTATCTAGCTAATCCCTTCTCGTTCAGGAGGGGTTATAATGGATCAACTTGATACTGAGCTGATAGTATCCTAAGGCTTTGAAGGATTTTATGCCCCGTCAGGGCGGCTCATTGATTTAAAGTATGGAAGCGCCGTCATACGTGACACGGCGTTCACGAGAGATGAACCAAGTATTATAATTAACTTTATGCTGTATTATCCTGTATAGTGGAGGTCAGGATCATGACTGTTTACAGACACCAGAATTAACATGTACCAGGACAACGTTACAGGTCCGAAATAGACATATGCAGATTTTATTATATGGATGACCTTAGAAGCCTTATCACTAACGAAAGGTCAAAACCGTTAGACTGTTTGAAGAAACCATGAGCCTACTAGTACTGTATTTCCTATCATTGATCCATACATTTTTATGAACTGTGAAAACCACTATGAACGTACTGTCTCGTATAATTTATTGTCTACGTGATTCGTCCAAAATAAATATGTTGTTTCCAATCGACATAACGAGTTAGTTCAGACCCGTATTGGCACTCGTTGACGTGCCTGATTGTTATTGAAGTCCTTCCTTCACGTTCCAGGAAAGAAACATTCGCGTTATTACTTTCAAGTCCAAATAGCATCGCCCGTGTTGGACCGTTGTCACTACGACACAATCAACATCCTCTAGTCAGCGGTTCACACCCGAAGAAAAGCGAGGCTACAACTATGGTGGAACCAGTGTGTTTTGAAAATATCAAGTTTTACGGGAACGTACTCAATCCAACTCGGTTGAAAAGAAAAATGCAGTCTTTCAAGGCGACAACATCCTGGACTGGTTATAAAATCTAACGGCTACTCAAGGTCAAGATGGACTCAACTGCTTCAATCATTTGCGGACTCTACCAAGTGCTACGTAAGCTTCCTCGGTGATACAGCGCCGGAGTGCAGGACTCTACAATCCTGGAAATTGGTTTTTATCACAAAATGATGAGTATTATTCTGTTCGTTGTCACCGTCTTATGTTAGCTGAGCCGCTTTTTAATATGTCCATTGTAGTATTTTTTGTGATGCATGTTTTATGTTCCATGTTTGTTGTGGGCGGTAGGGAGGTCGATCTGACAAACGAGGTTCATCTCGAAGCTGATTCGGGCTCTTGTAAGATGTTCTATAGGATTTAGTTTGTAAGTTTCAATTGAGCGATAATTCCGGTTCAAGGCTAGAAACCTTGCTGTAGTTCTGATCGCTACTTGTCTCTTATAATAGTATTTGTTTAGCTGTTCCGTCACGTTTTAATCGTTGTTTTCATAGTTATTTTTATTCGTACCTTGGTTTTATGATGTATCTTGTTTGTATTATGCGTCTATTCTCGCCTCACTATCGTTGAGTGAGTACGCACCAACTTATGGTGATGTTAGTTTTTATAGATGTCTTCTGTCACGCACGAATATGCACAATTTGGTGTAGGGGATTCGTGCGCGCTTGTGCCCAAGCAAGCCAGATGACGTCAGAGGTTAAAATGAAAGCCGCATCTCATATATCCAGACAGAGAGTCTGTTGATTTGTTACTGTGTACCCATCATAATAGGGCAAGTATATTTCTGGGACAGGACTTCTGATTAGAAGCCCTTGTCGGCTTACCCCTGCGTAAGTCAGTGCCAGTGATTGTTAAAATTGAATGTATTTCTAATATGATTTCCAGTGACAGTGTTAGACGTTGGTATCTAGCTAATCCCTTCTCGTTCAGGGGGGGTTATAATGGATCGAATTATCCAAGACGGATAAAACTTTTGATGCATTGAGAGATTTATTATTACGCGATAAAGTTTTGTCCTCGGTTAACCCGGCTTTTCTTGCTTTTTTGCACGAACATAAGCATTCAAACGTAAAGGAAATGCAGCAAACCTGTGTACAATACTGTACCGCACACCCAAACTTGAATTTTGGGAATACTCAGGTTAAAGATGAATTTCCCGTTGCTTTTGCAATGCAACAGGATTATCTCAGACGCCATCGCTCTTTAAGTAATGACAGAAACTACAAAAAGGGAAATAACGAGAATTTCAATTCTTGTAATTTTTATAAGGGGAAACAATTTCAGCATTCTTCTCCATATAACAATTCTTGGGGTCAATTTCACAAATCAAGAGATTGGGATAACTATAAGTATGGAAATTATCAAGTAGGTACTTATAAACAAAATTGGCGATCTAAATCTCAGAATCCTCACAATAGACAAGATTCTGGTAATAGATTTTTGGTCAAAGCCATAACAGTGATATCACTAATTATCGTTCAAATCAATACACAAGCAGAAATGATAATAATGGCAATTTTAGAAATGATAGTCACAATCGATCGCGACGTAGAGATAGATCTTCTAGCAGAGGGCCACGCCATCAAACTAATGTAGCTATTGTTGACACACAAGGTAACAAAGATAATAATACGAATAATGACACTCATAATGCATTGTCGTGCTCTATTGATTATGAACAGATAAAGTGTTGCCAAGAATGTAAAACCCTGTTCCAGCCCGAGGCGATCACGACACTCCGTTGCGGACATGTGTTACCCAGTCTTCCAGCTGTGTTTACGGCTACTTCAGCTCACAATGGAGAAGGAAGACTTAAGTTCAATCGTGGTTTTTTTAATTCTATTCCATGCTCCGTCCTTTTCGATTCAGGTTGTTCAACAATCGGCGTCAGGAACTCTTTGGTGGACCCAGCATGTGCCACTGGAAAGACCATTAAATGCCTCACTTTTGGAGGAACTGTAGAAACATTCCCTACAGCTATAATTAATATTCACACTCCATTTTTTTCAGGGAATATACATGCATGTCTCCTCCCGTCACCAGTTTGTGACATAATACTTGGTCGGATACATGGCATTAAAGAGTGTACCCCACAGCAAATTGCTAATTGGGAAAAGCGACATATACATACTGCTAATGCAGTTGTAACTAGAGCACAAGCTCATGATATGTTGGCATGATACACCTACTGTAAAATCCTGCTGTCCAAGGTAAATGATGATGTTTAACACTCCTATTTCACGGGAGTCATTTATGACATTACAAAAGAATGATGCTTCTTTGAAAAAAAATTTTCATTTGTCTAATAACACTGGTAATACTTCTTATACAGGATCTAAACATAGATTTGTGTTGAAGAATGGGATATTAGTGAGAGTGATACGAGATGCTGATTCATCCGTACGTTCTCAGATCTTGGTACCTACGACAATGAGAGGTCGTATATTACACCATGCGCACGACACTCAATGTGCGGGCCATATGGGGTTCTCCAGAACCAAATCTAGAGTGCTATCAGCATTCTATTGGCCAGGCGTCCATAGGGATGTCAATATTTACTGCCGCTCCTGTACAACATGTCAGGAGGTCAAAGTACGTGGTCCATACCACGCAGCTCCTATTCAGGCTGCGGACATTCCGATTCGTCCGTTTGAGAAAATGTCAATTGACATAAGTGGTCCTATGCATCCATCAGCTAGAGGTCATACACATATATTCCCTTGCATTGACATGTGTACTCGTTGGCCAGAGGCCATACCTCTTAAGAATACTTCTTCTGCCAGTGTTGCAGATGCATTGTGGTTGATTTTCTCACGTTTAGGTTTTCCTCGGAAGATCTTATCGGACCATGGAGTCCAATTCATATCGAAATCTATGTCCCAAGTTATGAAGTTATTGGGCATAGATAGATCGCTCAGTGCTATCTACCATGCCATGTCAAATGGGTTAATTGACCGTCAGAATAGGACTCTTAAACAGTTGTTGGGAAAGATAACTCAGTGTTACGGTATATGATATTAACGCCGTCTGCTAAAGGTTATCAGACGTGCAATTGTAAAGGTTAAGGCATTTAATATATTGCGATAGATGTTTCAATTATTGAACGCTCCATACACGATCGATTATGACGTGTATAGCGTTGTTTGGGTCACAGTCGGTAACTAAGAAACGCTACCCTTTGTTACTTGACCGCCAAGCTGAATAGCTGCGTTTTTCTAACCTTCCAATTCAATGGCATGATATAGCCATTTATATATGCATTTTTTTGATGGACCAGGGTCAGTCCTAGAACTCTATATGAGAGGAAAATTTATGGAGGTTAGTATTTAACTAGAATTCTCAGAAGGAGAAGAATAATCGTCAAATTCATATGAAATATTCAGACTCGCAGTCTCACTGTCGGCAGGTAGCCATGTCTAGCTGCGCTTGCATATAGCTGTGATGTTCTGACGACAATACTGCATTGTATCCTTAAACGGACATTGACACGTAAACCAGCAGTCTACGTTATTGATTAATTTATGCATGACTTATATGGACTTATGTTCTACTTCTATTTGAAATGATCATCCTGTGTGTACAACTGTGAATTAAATGTATGGACTCAATGAAATGACTTATCAAATCAATCGTATTCCAAGGTTCAAGTATTGTTCGGAATCTTCCATCCCCGCATTCGCTTAATCTTCCATCGAAGGCACGATGCACTATCACTGAATTAAAAAAAACTAACATATCAAAGAAAAAACAATGGCCATAAATTTATAATTGTTTTATTCATATCACATGGAACATTGTTCAGAGCAAACCACCTTGCAACACTCAGGACCATCCTGAAAATTGGGATAGAGTCCTCCCCGCGGCGCTTTTTGCGTATCGCGAAATACAAAATGAGGCTACTGGATTTTCTCCTTTTCAATTGGTCTTTGGCGTTCAACCGCGCGGTCCTATGTCGTTACTACACGACTTACTTATTGAAGATAATATCACTGATGAAACTCAATCTTCTTACGAGTACGTGATTTCTTTAAGAGAAAGAATAATAGAGGCGTGTAGATTAGCTACCACATCATCAGAACAAGCTAAAGAAAATGCTCGACTTTTTGCCAACAGGTATAGACGTCTCCGCCAACTTCTTCCTGGCGATGAGACATATGTCTTATTGCCTTGCAAAGATATAGGTCTCCTTATTACTTGGAGAGGTCCTTTTAAAATAATATCTAGGATCTCCGATGTTGATTATATTGTCGATGTCATGGGAAAGCATAAGACTTTCCATATCAACATGTTGAAGGAATATTACACTCGTCCTGACTATCTTCAGTCAGTATTTCAGGCAACCGATGAGCGTACACCACCTATCCAACACTATTCATCTTTATCCGTCGTTCAAGAAGAAGAATCGTCCTTTCATGACGTACCTTTACCCATACCGGTGGTACCACTCCATCCTAATGAAAGTTGGAATGACGTTACTATTTCTACTGATCTGTCGGTGGATCAACATCAGCAAGTTTCCGCTGTTCTTAGATCTTTTCAAGATGTTCTCACTGACATTCCAGGTCGTACGTCAGTTATTCAACATGACATTCTATTAACTGACGATACACCTATTCGAGTCCGTCCATATCCTATTCCGCTGCACTTTCGTTCTCAGGTTGATAAGGAATTGGATGAGATGCAAAATTTAAAAATAATTGAACCATCTACATCACCTTATTCTAGTTCTATGGTCATAATTAGAAAGAAAGATAACAATATCCGTCTATGTGTGGATTATAGGAAGTTAAACAAACTTACCCAGTTTGACGCGGAACCATTGCCATTGTTAGAAGATTTATTGGTTAAACTGTCTAACTCTACTTTCTTTACTAAACTTGACCTCTCAAAGGGATATTGGCAAGTCCCATTGACAGAAAGGGCAAAGCCACTTACTGCTTTTTCTACTCCACGGGGGTTATTCCAATATAATTTCATGCCATTCGGTTTAGTAAATGCACCGGCTACATTTGTACGCATGATGCGTCGCGTACTGTCTCATCGTCCCGATGTCATTACATATATTGACGACATTTGTCTGTTTAATGACACATGGAATGAACACATTACTGGATTGAAAACATTACTGTCCACTTTACGGTCATGTAATTTAACGGCTAAGCCTTCTAAAGCTTTCGTGGGTTTTCACGAAATTTCATTTTTAGGTCACCGCCTTGGTCACGGTCGGTTATATACTGAGGACAGTAATGTCTCTAAGATCCTTAACATTTCTACTCCCAAAACTAAGAAACAAGTGAGATCATTATTGGGTCTTGTTCAGTTCTGCGCTAAGTTCATACCTCATCTGTCCACTATTACTGCACCTTTCTCTTCGTTATTAAAAAAGGGCGCAGCTAACGTGATTCGGTGGTCGGAGGAACACCAAATCGCGTTGGACACCATTAAGGCATTTTTTCTAAACCTCCTATGTTACAATTGCCTAATGCAAACCTCCCTTTCATCTTGCGCAGTGACGCCTCTGCTTACGGTATTGGAAGCGTTTTACTACAGGAGTATGCGGGCACCTTGCACCCAGTACTGTTCGTCTCAAGGAAACTTACGCCGGCTGAACAAAAGTACTCCGTTCTCGATAAGGAATTTTTGTCTCTCGTGTGGTCTATAACTAAACTCCAGCGTTATCTTCTGGGATCACACTTCTTTGTAGAGACTGATCAGAAAGCACTTACTGCTTTAAACACCAAAGATGTCAGATCTGCAAAGTCCACAAGATATGCAATTTCATTGCAACCCTACTGTTTCACAATCCGGGCAATACCTGGATCACAGAACGTTTTCGCGGACACTTTATCCCGCTGCCCGAGTGAATCATGCGACTTGGTACGCCCTACAGATGTGGATGCCTCTACACATACTACATCACATTTGTAAACATGACGTTCTTTTGAACATTTACTTTGTGAATCAGTGACATTTTTGTGCATACTTAGTCAAGTGAATAAAGTTGTAACATTCCGTTGAATTACTTCAAGCGGAAAAAAAGAAAAGAAAAGAAAATAAAACAAAAAACAAAAAACAGTGAATTATATATATATAACAGTGATGATCACATAACTTCAAAAATTTAGGACATTATCTACTTAAAGATACATTGTGTATTTAGATAAACATTAGTATATTGTGGACGACTTAACTATTTTGTGGAATCTATGTTATTTCAACATTCTCAGACTTTTAAAGGATCTTCGTGTTTATGAACTGGTTTTGAAGATAACTTAGAATCTTCTGGAACTTATTGAACTTTTAACAGTGTAATAAACTGGAATATTATTCAGTACATTTTGATTAATGAACATATTTAATAAGTTTAATTAGTTTAATATAATTAACTAAAAATATTTTAATCCTAACGATTACATCGGGTAACTATCACTCATTTTAGATAGTGATACGTCATTGGTAGTTATTTAATGATACTACTCATCTTTAGACACCGTTAAGTGTGTTGATAACTTCAAGTGTCGTATTCATATTCTTTGATTTTGTCATTTCTCATTTTTTAATTTTTATACATTTTCATTTTTTCCTTTAATTTCATGTATTACCATGTCTTTTTATTTGTTATTGCATTTGGGTTCAATTAATCATCCTTTATGCTTTGATTTTCTTTCATTTTTTCCACATTGTTCCAAAGTTGGGCAATAGTGCTGATATGCTTTTATGCATATTTGTTGTTGAGTTGAGTTGAATTTGATTTTGTTCATTCACTCTCCTCTTATTGATTAATATACCTCTCAGGCATTATTAGTATTATTAGTATAAAATACATATTTGTTAGCTTGATTCACCTCTCCGCGGTACTTAAAGAAAAAAATTTAATAGAATTAAATTTTTCGCGGACGGTGGGAAGGAAGCTGATGCCTCCTTTTTTGTATCCTTAACACTCACGGGTAGTCATCAGGGTCTACTTCGGTTGAGTGAGTACGCACCAACTTATGTTGATGTTAGTTTTTATAGATGTCTTCTGTCACGCACGAATATGCACAATTTGGTGTAGGGGATTCGTGCGCGCTTGTGTCCAAGCAAGCCAGATGACGTCAGAGGTTAAAATGAAAGCCGCATCTCATATATCCAGACAGAGAGTCTGTTGATTTGTTACTGTGTACCCATCATAATGGGGCAAGTATATTTCTGGGACAGGACTTCTGAATAGAAGCCCTTGTCGGCTTACCCCTGCGTAAGTCAGTGCCAGTGATTGTTAAAATTGAATGTATTTCTAATATGATTTCCAGTGACAGTATTAGACGTTGGTATCTAGCTAATCCCTTCTCGTTCAGGAGGGGTTATAATGGATCAACTTGATACTGAGCTGATAGTATCCTAAGGCTTTGAAGGATTTTATGCCCCGTCAGGGCGGCTCATTGATTTAAAGTATGGAAGCGCCGTCATACGTGACACGGCGTTCACGAGAGATGAACCAAGTATTATAATTAACTTTATGCTGTATTATCATATATAGTGGACGTCAGGATCATGACTGTTTACAGACACCAGAATTAACATGTACCAGGACAACGTTACAGGTCCGAAATAGACATATGCAGATTTTATTATATGGATGACCTTAGAAGCCTTATCACTAACGAAAGGTCAAAACCGTTAGACTGTTTGAAGAAACCATGAGCCTACTAGTACTGTATTTCCTATCATTGATCCATGCATTTTTATGAACTGTGAAAACCACTATGAACGTACTGTCTCGTATAATTTATTGTCTACGTGATTCGTCCAAAATAAATATGTTGTTTCCAGTCGACATAACGAGTTAGTTCAGACCCGTATTGGCACTCGTTGACGTGCCTGATTGTTATTGAAGTCCTTCCTTCACGTTCCAGGAAAGAAACATTCGCGTTATTATTTTCAAGTCCAAATAGCATCGCCCGTGTTGGACCGTTGTCACTACGACACAATCAACATCCTCTAGTCAGCGGTTCACACCCGAAGAAAAGCGAGGCTACACTCATCCAAATATGTCCGAGATGCTAGAGTCTGGAGGGGGCCAGAGATTGGAAGTGATCACTATCTGCTAACCATCAAAGGAACAACTGAAAGAGTTGCTCAGCCTAGGAACTGCCCAACATCACGCAAGAAACCAAGTAAACGAGCGAGAGAAATGAGCATTAGGACCTACAAGCTGAAAGAGCAAGAAATTAAGACCAGATATCAGGGGCTTATTGCTGCAGCGGTGAGCAACACAGAAGAACGACCTGATGACTTGGAAACCCTAGGAATAAATTCAAGGATATCATAAAGACAGCTGCAGCAGAAGCATGCGGTGAAGTCCGACTTGGGAACAAGAGAAAGAGGACACCTTGGTGGACAGAGGAAGTCAAAGAGAAAATAAGAGAGAAGAAAATGGCATGGAAACAATACTTAGGAGCTAAAAACACAACAGGACAGATGGAAAAATATAGAGAATATGTGACACTCAGAACAGAAGCAAAGAACAAAGTGCTAGCAGCAAAACAGAAGTCCTGGGAAGAATTTGGAGAAAAGCTAGAAAAAGATGCACAAGAAAACCAGAAATATTTCTATAAGACCCTAAAGAACATGAGAAAGGAAAAACAATGCCCTCTCAAATTTATAAAGGACAAGCAAGGCAAATTGCTTACTGCCCCGAAGGAAGTAATGGAAAGGTGGAAAGAATATTTCTCAGAACTCCTGGATGGTGAGCATGGTGAAGCATCAGAAATGATAACCACTAGCACAGAAGAGAAAACAATGAGGGTGAAGATGACATAAAGATGGAAGAACTGAAGGCAGCACTGGATAAAATCAAGATGGGCAAAGCAGCAGGGCATGATGGTATAACACCAGACATGGTTAAGTACATGGGAGCATCAGGCAACCTATTACTCTTAAGGGTTCTACAGGCATCGTGGTACAACAAGACCATACTAAAGGACTGGGAGATTGCCATCATAACACCAATTTTCAAAAAGGGTGACAATCGACAGTGTGGAAACCATAGAGGCATATCCCTTCTCAGTGTCCATGGTAAAATCTACTCTAGAATCCTAGAGCAGAGACTCCGACGCTTAGCTGAGCCACAACTGGATAAGGTCCAGTGCGGATTCCGAGCGAACCGAAGTACTCAAGACCTAATCTTCACACTCAGACAGCTGAGTGAAAAGGCCCTTGAGTATAAGAGTGAGATCCATCTTTGTTTCATAGATCTGGAAAAGGCGTTTGACAGGGTCCCCTGGAGCAAACTTTGGGATTGTTTGGCAAGGAAGAACATTCCAGCACCTCTGATTCATGCTATACAGAGCTTCTACAAGTCTTGCAGAAATTATGTGAGGACAGCAAACCATAAGTCAGAAGAGTTCAGGACCACCACTGGTGTAAAACAAGGTGATATCCTGTCACCTTACCTTTTCATACTCCTCATGGACGATGTCATTAAGGCATGTAAGGAGAGAACAAGAAAGTATTCAGTGGGGTACTGGAAGATGAGACAGGTCTGTATTTCGGAGCTGGCATTTGCTGATGATGTTGCCCTGATTGCTAAATCAGATGCACATCTCCAATTCAACCTGCAAGTCTGGAAGGAAGAGCTGGAGAAGAGAGGGATGGTCATAAGCAGCTCTAAAACAAAATCCATGGTGATATCACGAGAAGAAAGAAGACATCAGATTAAGCTGGGAGAACAGGTCCTGGAGCAGGTAGACCACTTTAAATACCTCGGAGCTATTATTGACCGAAAGGGAGGCATCAAAGAAGAGTTGGCCACTCGAAAAGCAGCAGCTGGGAGACTTTTTCAGGCCATAAATCGAGGATTCCTCAGCAAGAGAGAGGTTGGTAAGAAAACGAAGATGGCTGTATACCGCTCCACCTATGTCCTAGTCTTGACATATGGATGCGAGTCATGGGCAATGACTACAACCCACAAAAGCCAGATCCAAGCCTCAGAAATGAGGTATCTGAGGAAGGTGGTTGAAGTAACAAGAAGAGACACGGTCTGCAACCAGACGATACGTCAAGGCCTAAAATGCCACACCCTGCAGACCCAAGTAGAACAGTCCCAACTAAGATGGTTTGGCCATGTCTGCAGAATGGGAGAAGATCGGCTACCACGACAAGCATGGGAAACAAAGAGCCAGGGATCCAGACCCCAGGATGACCCAGAGTCCGCTGGGAGGACAAAATTAGACAATCTTTGAAGGACCGAGGACTAGAATGGAACCAGGCCAGGAGGAAGACAGCCGATAGGATAGTCTGGCGCTCTCTCTCTTCCAAACCTCTACACCTCACGGTAGAAGGGGAACGACTAAGTAAGTAAGTAAGTGTAAACATATGAAAATTGTTGGTGCTGTTAAAAGTAATTTCATTTTCTCCCTTTCAGCTTTCGTTACTCACGGATCTTTAATGATCGCATTCTTGTTCTGGGAACCAAGTAAAGATGAAGTAATAGTTTTCTACGTGTGTGCCGCCCTATGGGGGATGGGAGATGCTGTCATACAGACACAGATAAACGGTGAGTTCAGCAGGGCTAAAGCAAAACGAAAGCAAACATCTGTCTTAAAAATAGTGTTGTTGGTGTTTTAGAAGGTTAAGGGTTTTTAAATCATTTTTGTTCGGAAATTATTTTCCATCACAGATGGTTCTTCCGTCGGATGTTCCAATAGGATCCATAGTTTATTCCGGCTTCTTACTTTAATCCATGGGGCATAATTTTAAAAAAATCACAACCCAAACACGCTGTATGTGGGTTGAGCAGGGCTAAAGCAAAATGAAAGCAAACATCTGTGTTAAAAATAGTGTTGTTGGTGTTTTAGAAGGTTAAAGTGCTTCATAACCTTTTTGTTCAGAAATTATTTACCATCTTCAATATTTTCTGTATTTACCGTTAACTTTTAAGTTTATGTTAATATAGCCAATGAAATGACATTGGTCTGTCTGTAACCTCCGTATAACGAGATGGTATTTATAGTTGTTGTTGTCTTGATGACACTAGAGGATAGTTCAATATAGAATAATGAACTAAAATATATACCCCAGTCCCAGAAATGAGCACTGGTGTATGATAGCATAAATGATAGTCAGACAGTAAAGACCCTTGGTTCGGTGGTAATAAGACAATCAAGAGCCTAGAGTGTCTTCTCGTTACGACTATTTTATTCTTTAATTAACAACGAAATTCAAATTGAACTCAACTGTAACGTTATGAAATTAACAAAATCCAAGTTACAATTAAAATCAATCTATTTATAATGATTCTCTTTTCTTCTGATCTTGGAAATGATGGAAATGATTTAGGGATATAAATTTTATATTTACACAATATTCACAGAAATCACAATGCTATTATAGTGTATACTTCAACTGAATTAAAGTGTCTCTGCTTTTCTGACAGGAAGTTAACCAGTCTTTTTCTTCATATGACTTCACACATAAATTGATTTAATGTTCTCCTGTTTCTGCATTTATCTGAGTGTTCCTTAAATGATGGTCGTCAATGTTGGTTGACTCCACACGGCTATATAGACTCAGCTGATCGTCCCATGTATTAGGGATACCAGCATAATCAGGTAGACCAGCTTTGTTGCTCCGTGTCGCTATGCAGGATAACACTTGGGTTCTCACTTCTGGCTTAAGTTCGATAGGTATGACCGAAACCTGAGACAACATAAAGCCTGTGGCTAGCCTCTTTCCAAGAGTTGTTCCACTAGACTAATGTATGGTTGTTCAATGTCATCAGTAACGCATATGTATGAATGCGCATATGTGTTTCTGGTTACCTTGTCAGTCAATACGGGTGACTACTTTCAAAAACAAATTCAAATGATATGATTCAAGGTAAATTTGTTATTGCTTCATCCATTTACATCAAATTATGTTACATGGTCCTTTCTTATATCTACTATCTTTCCATTCAGCTCTGGAAAGTGCTGTTGTGGTCCATCACAAACAGAATGATCCTGACAGATAGGACTTGTGATATACATTATTGTTATCTGGTGTGGTTTCCACTTTCCATCCATCTTATTCTTCTAGTATACATTCCATAGCATGATTGAGCAATGAAATGACATATTTAAATGTATTTATGCACAACCTGCAACAAAATGTGCAATTATTTTACAAATATATGTACAGTAGCCCTACTCACCCTCTGGTCTTCTGTCGTAAAGTGTAAACACACTTCTTTGTTAATCGCCCAGCCAATCACCGCACAGCCGCTGAGCCAGAATAAATTACATGAAGTTACGCCAGGAAAAAATTAAGCCCTGTTTTTTTCGGATGTGGGTCGCGGCCATCTTGTTCACGCAATATGGCGGAAGGAAACTGAATAAAATTAGGCTGTACGAGGCATGAGACGAAACTCCAGACAACCAATCATCTTGGCCCGCCAGGAACCAACCAAACGCTTTCCTTAACCAGTAGAAGTTACTTTACCTGCCTATGTTGTTGTTGTTTGTTGTTGTTTTGATGAGTTGATGGGTGGAGATCGGGCACTCAACATCTGATCATTATTGCCTCTTCTCGTTCCATCTTGGTCTACCCTGTTCAACCTGAAAGTTGGTTATAATTGGGGTATTTAGTGTCATTTTATTTACTAATTTTGTATTCAATTTAAATAACTGTTGTCTTTTGCAGTTGCTGATTTTTATTTATATTAGTATTTGTCAATTTTATTTTCTCTTTTGTATTGTTTATAGATAACTATTGTCCTTTACACTTAGTTTTAATTTGTATTAGTATTTGTTCTTTTTGAGTTGTTGTCCCTTTTTTTAATACCTTGTCTTTCCTTGTCCTATGAGTAGTTATTTTTTTGTTAATGCTTTGTTAGTTCTTGCTGCTTAATTTCTATTTAGTTGGATGATTTTCCTGAAGTTCTAACCTTATATTTTTTCCTTTGTTTTATGTATATATCTTTTAAGTATTGATTGGGCATCTCTTGGGGCATCTATACTTAAAACCTTATCACCTGTTAAGTCTATATTGTGATTTCTATAGTAAGTTTTTAATTCAAGCCTTTGTTGTTCATACTTTTTACAGTGGATCAGGTAGTGGTCTATGTCATTCTCTTCCTGACATTCTTGGCGGTGTGGTTCTTCTACCATGAAGTATGCTGCACCGAGTCGGAGACGCCAGTTTTTTGTTCGATGGTATCTTTAATTCTTCTCTGACCTGGCATGTCCTCGTTGGTTCTTTCAGCAGTTTGAACGCGTGTCTGCCTTTTCTACTTTCCTTCCATGTTGTCTTCCATTCCTCGTTTATAGTTTCCTTCACTTGGCTCTTGATCTCTGACCTTCCCAGTCCTGCTTTTATATTGTTTTTACTTGTTCTTCCCTTCTTGGCGTTCTGGTCTGCCAACTCGTTGCCAGCTATACCTATGTGTGCTGGAACCCACACTAGCCTCACACTACATCCTCTGTTCTCTAGTGATGTATTAATTGCTAGAATTTCTTCCTTTATGTCTGGCCGGCTACATTTACCTAGGTGTTCTAGTGCTTGTAGTGATGATAGTGAGTCTGTAAATATCGTAACAGCTTCTGGTGGGTTATCTTCGATTATTTCTAGACTTTTAAGAATTGCTACCATCTCTGCATTAAAAATCGATGCCCCTTCCGTTACACTGTAGCTCTTTTTTATTCCCCATTGTGGTATTACAACTCCGGCACCTAGTTGCCCACTATCACCCTTGGATCCATCAGTGTAGACGGCCAGACTTTGTTTAGTTAGTTGCTCTATGAACTTTCTACTTATCATTTTGGCTTCCTTATCTTCTATGTTTTGTTTGATCTTTTCAGGGAAAGAGTAGTCTATGATTGGTGTTTTTAGTTCCCATGGTGGTATTTTGCTTCTGTATTTATTACTGTTTTCAATTGTGTTTGATAGTTCTTTGAACTGCATTAGGTCTTCTATAGTTCTCCACCCTGTTGGATATCTATCTTTATTTAAGGGGACGTCCCTTACACTTGGTTGGTATTTGACAAATGCTTTATGTGCTGGGTGGGTCACTTCTTGTGCTACTTTACTCCAATAATTTAATCTCAGTTCTTTCCGTCTTAGACCAAGGGGAGGTATGCCGAGAGCTACTTCTAGAGCTTCTACTGGTGTCGACATAAATGCACCTGTAATGGTTCTCATGGCTGCATTTTGAATCCTGTCCAGTTTTGCTTTGTTAGAAGCTGCAGCTGAGTCATAGACTATGCTGGCATAATCCAGTTTCCCCCTGATGAAGGACTTGTAGAACATAAGCATTATTTTATTGCTGGCCCCCCATCCATTACCTTTTACAATCCTTAGTATATTTAGGGGTCCCCTACAGCTTTCTACCAAATTGTCTATATGTTTATTATAATTTAGTTGTTTATCTAAAGTTATGCCCAGAAATCTTGTTGTTGAGGAGGTACATATTTTCTGTCCTTTAATGGTTATATTGATTTTGTTATTTTTTTAAAAATTTCCTTTGCTGAAAATCATACCTACTGTTTTGTTTACATTAATTTGGAAGCCCCAACTTTTCATCCACTCTGAAACTTTGTCTATTTGATTTTGAAGTTTTTTGTAAACATGGTCCAAGTTTTTTCCAGATCGCCAAATGGCACAGTCATCTGCAAATTGTGATACTGCATTCTTTATGTCATTAAATTCATCTGCTAAATCATTTACAGCTATAGTGAAAATTGAAGGAGTGATCACTGATCCTTGAGGAATCCCATTCTGTTGTTCATATATTTCTGACCTATCATTATTCACCTGTACAGCAAAATACCTGTCCTGTAAAAAGTTTTCTAGATACCTATAGGTTTTACCAGTAATGCCAATCTTTTTCATTTTGTAAAGAGCTCCATCTCGCCAGCATTCATCATATGCTCTAGCTACATCTAGAAAGACTGCCACTGTTTTCTCTTTCCTCTTGAACCCTAACTTTACATCATGTTCTAATCTTACAAGCTGGTCTACTGTACTTCTGTCTGCTCTAAACCCTGACTGGTTTGGGCTATATAACTGGTTTTTTTCTAGGTATAATTTAACTCTTTTATTCACAACAGTTTCCAGTATTTTACCTAGTTGTGATGTTAAGGAGATAGGCCTATATGAACTTACATCATGGGCTTACTTATTGGGTTTTAGAATGGGTACTATCATAGCTACTTTCCATGCTTTTGGTATCTTTCCTAAGCTCCAGATTTTGTTATAAAGTGAAGTTATTATGTTTATAGTTCTTTTGGGTACTTTCTTAAGGATTTCATAACTAAGTATATCTTGCCCTGAGGCAGTATTAGATTTATCTTTTATTGCATTAGTTACTTCTTCCTCTGTTATATCAGCATCTAAATAGTTTGTTTCATCTATCTGGTCTGGTAGTTCTTTTAAAAACTGTATCCTAAGTCTTTCTCTTCTCTCATTTTCTGAGGAAACGTGCTGATAGCATTACAAGGTAGTCTTTGTTCTGGCACCCCCAGTGTAATAGAGGTAGAGGTAGAGTTAGAGGTAGAGTTAGAGGTAGAGGTAGAGGAAGAGGTAGAGGAAGAGTTAGAGATAGAGGAAGAACTAGAGGTAGAAGTAGAGGTAGAAGTAGAGGTAGAAGTAAAGGTAGAGGTAGAGTTAGAGGTAGAGTTAGAGATAGAGTTAGAGGTAGAGGTAGAGGTAGAGGAAGAGGTAGAGGAAGAGTTAGAGATAGAGGAAGAGTTAGAGATAGAGGAAGAGGTAGAGGTAGAATTAGAGGTAGAAGTAAAGGTAGAGGAAGACCAAAGAACATGTGAAGAAAAGAATTGGAGACAGACATGAAGAAGACATGGAAAGACCTTGAGCAGATGTCACGTGACAGGAAGACTTGGTATTAGTTTGTTGATGTCACGTGACAGGAAGACTTGGTATTAGTTTGTTGATGTCACGTGACAGGAAGACTTGGTATTAGTTTGTTGTTGTCACGTGACAGGTAGACGATATTAGTTTGTTGATGTCACGTGACAGGGAGACGGTATTAGTTTGTTGATGGCACGTGACAGGAAGACTTGGTATTAGTTTGTTGATGGCACGTGACAGGAAGACTTGGTATTAGTTTGTTGAAGGTCTATGCTCATTTGGGAGCTGATGGGTGGGGATGATGATGATTAACTTTGAATCCTAATTTGTAAGTGTTCCCAGGGCAGCGGCTGTTTGGCCAACTCTTTACGATTTCCAACTACTGAAGGGTTTTTAACGTGCGCAACTAGGCATCCAACCTCACTACCCAGGAGAGCTTTGGGGGGAACTATGACATCATTAGGAACCACTGGCTCTGACAAAAATATTCCATCAGTTATATTCCCTGTACTGAGAGCGAACCCAGCACCTTTAGAATTAGAGGCGGAAGCCAAACCTTGTAGCCACTCCAATCACAAAATATTTATAGAATGTGTGAGTCATGTATACACACATTGGGATCCTCACCGGTGCAACGGAGTTCATGCACTGTGCTAAGATACTCCTTGTGTGATCTAAGGGAGGAGATTGGAGCACTGATAGAGTTGTCCGTGTGCAATGAAGATGGTTGTTAAAACCAAACTTTGATTCCTTTAAACAATTCATTAACGAAGTGGCACATTCGTTCAACCTCTGATTGGTTATAATTAGGGCGTATAGAATCTTTGAACGTCCGAGTGGCGAGGCGTTTTGAGCGCTTACCTCTCGCGGCGAAGCTACTGGTTTACAAGATCGAATCCTGGTAGTATCACGCTACACCCTACCCATCTGTAAATGTGTTCCTGACTCTGCTCTTGAGTTAGGGAAGGCAAAGGCAACGAAGAAAGGAACTAGTGACTCCATCTCATAAAACTGACCCTAAAATAGTGAACCCTCTAACACTTTACTCCCCTACGGCTGTGTCTATTAGGACTACCATTTTGGAAATAGTATCTATAATTATTGAAGATAATTCATGTAACTACCGCTGTTTATTTATTCCGTTTTATTATTGTGTAGAGCAGTGGTTCCCAAACTGTTTTCTGTCGGCCACACTTTATGAATTGTGTTTGCGCCACACCAAAGATTGTATTAATACCTTCAAATACTAAAACGGTTTTTTACGAGCCACGAAGCGAGTATTGAAGTGCTTATATTAATAATTTACATTTTTTTTAAACTATTATTTTATAATTTATTTTTATTATTATTAAAATCTGTTTGATATAAAATAAATTATATTAATGAATAAAATCTGGAAATTTCTGGAAAATTCCACTAGTTCCTAGACATGTATTTCCCATATTATAACAAACGTAACAAAATAAATAAGAAAATCATCTTCATATCTATTTTTCGCATATGGCTTTTTTTTAAACGTCTTTAAACCCTTGATTGTCTTTGAAACGTCCTGGCACACCTGCCATCCTCTCGCGCCGCACCGTTTTAGAACCACTGTAAAGAGGGTAAACGAATAATTCCGAGTGTCTGTTTTCTTTTTCTTCCGAAAATGGTAGATTCATCATATTTGAGTTGTATATTTTTGTTATTGACGAGCGAGAGAGAGAGAGAGAGAGAGAGAGAGAGAGAGAGAGATAGATAGATAGATAGATAGATAGATAGATAGATAGATAGATAGATAGATAGATAGAGAGAGAGAGAGAGAGAGAGAGAGAGAGAGAGAGAGAGAGAGAGAGAGAGAGAGAGAGAGAGAGAAGGGGAGCGAACGAACGAACTTTATTTTCAAAGGGAGGGGAGAGAGAGAGAGAGAGAAAAAGACAGAGAGAGGTAAAGAGGGAGGTGAAAGTTGTTGGTATACGGGTTTATTTCTTGGTCGCATCTTTCTTTCTAACTTATGGGTGTTACAACATGTTGATGTATGCATTTATTATTTTTGTATCTATAATTGTGTTGGGAACCTTGAACAGTATTCTCAAGATTAATTGTACATATTGTTGTGATCTCCAGCCCTGTATGGCCACGTTTTCTCAGACAAGGCAGAAGCGGCATTTGCCAACTACCGCCTTTGGGAATCTCTTGGATTTGCTGTCACATTCGCCTACAATGACTATCTTTGTACGTACACCAAACTTTACATTTGTCTGGGAGTCCTCGCCACGTCCGTCGTCTGTTACACACTAGTGGAGGCAATGCTTTACAAATCCAAGAAAAAATCAGCACAAATCACAGTTCCAGGGAAAAAGAGCACGACGTAGGAAGTACACATGTCTTGGGACTAAACGTGACGCTGTGTCTACAAAATGTCATCCTAGTTCCCTAGAACGGATAACCTGACTTCAAATGTGTTATTAGATAGTATGAACACACTACCTGGCAATTGTTTAATACCAAAGAAAACAACATATATCAGTTTAGAATGAGAATGTATTCAATGAATGTAGTGAGTTTTTTATATGTATGTATTTTTGTAGATTACTAGTAACCATACTGGCAACAGCAGACCACGTTTTGTGCATTAATGACGTAACAGCGAGATCACATGATTTACATGGACGGTGTAAGTAGATAATCAACATATTGTGTACATTAATGACGTAACAACGAGATCACATGATTTACATGGACGGTGTAAGTAGATAATCACAATAGTGTGTACATTAATGACACAACAAGTCCATCACATATTTTACATGGACGGTGTAAGTAGACAAAATATTTAGTAGATTATACTGGTTTAAGGGAAATATAATATTTTGTATACATTACTAGTCTGGGAATTGTGGTATTTTGGTGGTACCAATAAGATTATTACATTTTATAGACTACCGCTTTACCAACATTACCACATTATCTGGGAGATTAATTGTTTATCAATAAGATTACTATATGTTATAGATTACTGATTTACCAGCAGGATCAAAATGTCTGGGGAACTAACAGTGTACCAATAAGATCACTATATTTCATAGATTACCGGTTTATAAGCAAGATAGATGTATGTTTGGGTGGATATAGAAGAATGGGGGGGGGGGGGGGGGGGGGGGCGTATCTCATGACAAGAGAAGAAACCAAACAGTCATAGAAAACCTAGGAAAGAAAAGAGAATTAATAAAGAAGATCAAACGTAGACGGTCAAAATACTTTTGTCATGTGACAAGAACTTACTGAAGTCTATACTGGACGGCTGAGTTGAAGGCATACGTGCAAGAGGAAGACAGTGCCATAAGTGGGAAGATAACACCAAGATATGGACCAGAAAGAATCTATCAGAGTGCACCATTAAGACAAGAGATGGACAAGAAAGAATCTATCAGAGTGCACCATTAAGACAAGAGATGGACAAGAAAGAATCCATCAGAGTGCACCATCAAGACAAGAGATGGACAAGAAAGAATCCATCAGAGTGCACCATCAAGACAAGAGATGGACAAGAAAGAATCCATCAGAGTGCACCATCAAGACAAGAGATGGACAAGAAAGAATCCATCAGAGTGCACCATCAAGACAAGAAAGAATTTATCAGAGTGCACCATTAAGACAAGAGATGGACAAGAAAGAATCCATCAGAGTGCACCATCAAGACAAGAGATGCAAGAAAAGAATCCATGCACCATTAAGACAAGAGATGGACAAGAAAGAATCTATCAGAGTGCACAATCAAGACAAGAGATGGACAAGAAAGAATCGATCAGAGTGCACCATCAAGACAAGAGATGGACAAGAAAGAATCGATCAGAGTGCACCATCAAGACAAGAGATGGACAAGAAAGAATCGATCAGAGTGCACCATTAAGACAAGAGATGGACAAGAAAGAATCCATCAGAGTGCACCATCAAGACAAGAGATGGACAAGAAAGAATCCATCAGAGTGCACCATTAAGACAAGAGATGGACAAGAAAGAATCCATCAGAGTGCACCATCAAGACAAGAGATGGACAAGAAAGAATCCATCAGAGTGCACCATCAAGACAAGAGATGGACAAGAAAGAATCGATCAGAGTGCACCATTAAGACAAGAGATGGACAAGAAAGAATCCATCAGAGTGCACCATCAAGACAAGAGATGGACACCATCAGAGTACCATTAAGACAAGAGATGGACAAGAAAGAATCGATCAGAGTGCACCATTAAGACAAGAGATGGACAAGAAAGAATCGATCAGAGTGCACCATTAAGACAAGAGATGGACAAGAAAGAATCCATCAGAGTGCACCATTAAGACAAGAGATGGACAAGAAAGAATCTATCAGAGTGCACCATTAAGACAAGAGATGGACAAGAAAGAATCCATCAGAGTGCACCATCAAGACAAGAGATGGACAAGAAAGAATCCATCAGAGTGCACCATCAAGACAAGAGATGGACAAGAAAGAATCCATCAGAGTGCACCATCAAGACAAGAGATGGACAAGAAAGAATCCATCAGAGTGCACCATCAAGACAAGAGATGGACAAGAAAGAATCCATCAGAACCATTAAGAAAGAGATGGACAAGAAAGAATCGATCAGAGTGCAAGGACATCAAGACAAGAAAGAATCTATCAGAGTGCACCATCAAGACAAGAGATGGACAAGAAAGAATCTATCAGAGTGCACCATCAAGACAAGAGATGGACAAGAAAGAATCGATCAGAGTGCACCATTAAGACAAGAGATGGACAAGAAAGAATCGATCAGAGTGCACCATTAAGACAAGAGATGGACAAGAAAGAATCCATCAGAGTGCACCATTAAGACAAGAGATGGACAAGAAAGAATCCATCAGAGTGCACCATCAAGACAAGAGATGGACAAGAAAGAATCTATCAGAGTGCACCATCAAGACAAGAGATGGACAAGAAAGAATCTATCAGAGTGCACCATCAAGACAAGAGATGGACAAGAAAGAATCTATCAGAGTGCACAATCAAGACAAGACACAGGAGACGTTGGAGATTCCTCACAGCCGACATTCGTTGTGGAGATGGCAGCTGATGATGATGTTGAAACAAGATCACACCATTTGGGAGATTTATGGTTTACAAATACGATCATTTACATTATATAGGTTACCGGATTACCAGCAAGGCGACAATATTTGAGAGATTAATGCAGGAGTGGGCAACAAGGCAACCTTTGGGATCCAAAACACTTGAGGAAATTTGTCAAAGAGCCATCCATACAGCAACAAGAACACAAAAATGTTCATATGAATATACGTCAAACTTAAAACCAATTAAAACAAAATGTTCTTAAATATAAATGTCACAGGTATCTCACCTGCATGGCCACGTCTGTGTAGCACCTCCACCGTAACAACATAAAATAATATATTTGGAACAATATTCAGTGTTACAAAATTTGGTATACTTTCGGGCTCGTAATGAAAGGCACAGCTAACATTAGCGCTAGTCGCGCGCACTGTGGGATTAGTGACTTACTAATAATATCATCATATTTTAGATTTACTGGTTTCCCACAAAGATCGAGGTGCCAGTAGAAAACTATTTGTCTGTATGTTTATGTGCACCAAGTATTTTGTTTTTATTGTGTATATGTTTAAAAAAATGGTGGGTGTGAGTGGAAATGTTTTCTATTGTATTATCTTATTCCAAAATCTAAACTATTCGCTTCATTATCCCAAACACATGTCGGTGTTCACAAGCACACCAGACGACTACTGGACGTGACAGAAAACTGTGTTAGGAAAAGCAAAGAAAGACACATTTCAATACAGGCAGACGAGTGAAGAAAGTGGCAGAATTGCTAACATACACACGCATTTACAATTAATGTGACAAAGGCGAGAGCAATTTATGCAACATGATAAAATTATAAGCTGATAAACAAAACAAAATCACAAATACTTTTTAAGACAGCGAGAAAACTGTTAGAAAGCTTATGTTTTATAACCCATAATTTCATCACACAACACCTTATGCTTCAGCTTTTAAAGTCCATCAAATGCAGTTGTGCTGCCCACCGAGTTTGGAGTATCCAACATTTGAAAGGTTATGCTGCAAAGACAATCATCATTTGATGTCTCTTTGTGTTCTGAGTTGTGCTGTCCGCTTATATTCTTTGAGGGTGTCATGGTATATCTCTGCCAGTCTTTGTTGGGCATAGACGGGATATGTGATGTTCAGTTGACTGGTAGCAGTCGTTGACAGGGTTAGCCCTTTTGAGTAGCAGTCCTTTTCAGGATTACTTACTTACTTACTTAGTCGTTCCCCTTCTACCGTGAGGTGTATAGGTTTGGAAGAGAGAGTGCCAGACTATCCTATCGGCTGTCTTCCTCCTGGCCTGGTTCCATTCTAGTCCTCGGTCCTTCAAAGATTGTCTAATGTTGTCCTCCCAGCGGACTCTGGGTTGTCCTGGGGGTCTGGATCCCTGGCTCTTTATTTCCCATGCTTGTCGTGGTAGCCGATCTTCTCCCATTCTGCAGACATGGCCAAACCATCTCAGTTGGGACTGTTCTACTTGGGTCTACAGGGGGTGGGATTTCAGGCCTTGACGCATCGTCTGGTTGCGGACCATGTCTCTTCTTGTTACTTCAACCACCTTCCTCAGATACCTCATTTCTGAGGTTTGGATCTGGCTTTTGTGGGTTGTAGTCATTGCCCATGACTCGCATCCATATGTCAAGACTGGAACATAGGTGGAGCGGTATACAGCCATCTTCGTTTACTTACCAACCTCTCTCTTGCTGAGCTTTTCAGGATTAGCCATTATTAATGCCAGTCCTTCTTGGGATTTGCCCTTATTAGGGCTACATCATCCCAGCTGATAGACACAATTGTCCCTTTCACCACCATCATCATCGTTATCTCATTTTTCACTCCTTACGGAGCAAGGAGCCAGCACTGGAGACGGCCCATGATTTTCTCAGCGTGTGTCCAATCCGAAGCCAGCATCTCCACCTCACATTATATGTGTAGTACTTCTGTCACTTCCACATTGGGGAACCTGTCGCACCACTCCAATCCTTTTTTTCTACGCTATCACCCATTTATGAAAGTCTATACCTTCTTGGTTTTCGTGTGTTTATGTTTTCAATGTTTCAGAGTTATTCTGCGGGCCTGCTTTGATGTTATAGCTGAAGATTTTTCTGTTTGAATGGATTTCTGTTGATTTCCGTATACTTCCCTCAGCAACGACCACCTTGCCTTTTATATTTTTATTATGGCACCACAGTCTGCTTCAGCTCTTAATATGTATTTATGTATGAGGCCACAAGAATGTTTTTTCTAGGTCAGTCTGGCTACGAAATGAGTTATTGTATTTTTAAAATATGAAAGAAAAAACGGGTGGAATATTTGAGATAGGTCTGCCTACCCAATTCTCAAGAGGGTGAAATAGATTTGTGTTCGTTCATGGACTGGAAATAATGGGCAGTAATGTGTTAACCACACTCTATCAAGTCTGCAGCAAAATGTAAAATCAGACTCAGGAGAGTAAAATGTGGGCTAGCCATCCTTTAATGTAAAACAAATTACTGCTAGAGCTATTACTGCAAAGGCTTTTTATCCTGACAAGCTTTAGTCGTGATACCATGTCATATAATGCGCAAAAGAGAGACAACAGTACGCAGTCCAAGAGTTCACGTTTCTTCCCGCCCACTGTCTTGTTCATTCCGCCCTGTTTTTGTCTCTAACAACCAGACATCTATGTCAGGCAGAGTCGGCATCTCTGATTTTCAGTGGCGTGGTAGCAGTTATTTTCAGGGTGAGCTTTAATCAGGGCTGTATCCGGCTCGCTGGTAGACACTATTGGTCCCCTTCATCGCTGAGTATGGACCAACGCTGAGTATGTATCAAGGCTGAGTATGTAGCAAGGCTGAGTATGTATCAACGCTGAGTATGTATCAACGTTGAGTATGTATCAACGCTGCACTGGAGTTCAGATATTCAATGTTCATTCAGTCAATCAGTATCCTTCATCTCCCACAGGAACATATACCTTCAACAAACTTATGCCAGGTACTCATGCCAGGTGCCATCAACTCAAAGTCTTTCCTTGTATTCCTCATAATTTTCATGTCTATCTCCAATTCTCTTTTGCCTG
This sequence comes from Oreohelix idahoensis, assembly GCA_024509875.1. NCBI lineage: Eukaryota > Metazoa > Mollusca > Gastropoda > Stylommatophora > Oreohelicidae > Oreohelix > Oreohelix idahoensis. The sequence goes on along the minus strand of JAMPIV010007650.1, from coordinate 191,143 downwards.
TTTTGTTCGACTTGCCTCTAGCTCTGCTTTCCTGGGAATTCCAGAAGAACGGCTGCCTCCTAATTGTATCAACAAGTTTGCTCAACGTGTGTCCCATCCATCGCCAGCGTTTGTGTCTCATCTCCTTTCTAACTAGCACTTGTCTGGTTCTTGTCATCTCTTGTTCCACTAGCACTTGTCTGGTTCTTGTCATCTCTTGTTCCACTAGCACTTGTCTGGTTCTTGTCATCTCTTGTTCCACTAGCACTTGTCTGGTTCTTGTCATCTCTTGTTCCACTAGCACTTGTCTGGTTCTTGTCATCTCTTGTTCCACTAGCACTTGTCTGGTTCTTGTCATCTCTTGTTCCACTAGCACTTGTCTGGTTCTTGTCATCAGTTCCACATTGATGATCTCGTTATACCATTTCAACTTTTCTTTTGTACACACGAACCTAATTCATAGTTCATTTACATATGTATTTTGCTTTTATTTATTTTATTTTATTTTTTTATTTTTACTGGCGATTGCATTGTGATATAATCGGATCATTACCAACTTCCTGTCATAGGAATAGTTCTTCATAACTTTGACTGTGGAAATGTCTACGGGTTTAAGGGAATTGATAACAAAGATGGCTGCTCCAACAACAGAGATTGTCTTAGTTAAAGCTCCCTCGCATTCATTTTAATGGCATCGGCAGCCGCATCATCTTCCGTGGCTCGTGGTATATCTGCTGCTACTTCTGTCTATGGCTGAAAGTGTCACAAGAAGGAAAACATCTGAGGAAAAAACAATACTGTCATGCTGCTCTTTTTACAGTCTATCCTGCCTTCAAGTGGACACCTTCATTCAATAACTGAGCTTTTTACTGTCACAAATGTTACACCCAGCACTTTAGTCTGTTACCATGACAACACGACACTGAGATGTATACAATATAGAAGGTAAAGGTTGTCCCCCGGCAGATGCTGCAGTAAGGGAGTGAAGTGTTAAAGATTTAACCTATGCTTGTTCTCATCTTTATGGGGTAGATGTGACTGGTTCAATTCCTCCTGACGCACTTGTCATCCCTAACTAGAGAGCAATCAAGTAGACATCTTTATAGCTAGGTAAACTGGAATGTGGTTATTTTTGGTTTCGAACCTAGTCACTTTGCGTCAAGAGGAAAGCATTATAACCACTCTGCTGCTCGGAAACATCTCATTAATATAATATTCTATGTAGGCGCGCGAAAGTGTATGAAATTCTTGCTATGTTTCAAATATATGCTCTGTTTGAAATACATTCTAGCTGAAATACATATGTTAAAAATACATTCTGTTTAAAATGCCATATTTTAAAATACCTTGTGTTTCAAATTCTTTCTTTTTGAAAAAATGTTCTGTTTGAAAATTCTGCTGTTTGAAATATTTTCTGTTTGAAATCTCGTCTGTTTGATATACCGTTTGTTTGATATACATTCTGTCTGAAATACTTTCGTATACATTTCTTTTGCGAAAGGTTATCGTACAATTTGAACTTTTTCTTCCTTCAAAAATATTTTTTTCTCTGTAAATAAAACTCTTGCTTTGTGATCTATGTTAAAAGACCTTAACTGACTTGTTATGTAGCTTCCACGCAAATTGTTTTCTTGATCCAGTAGACAATTTTTAGATTAGCGTGTATATTTTAGTAATTATTTTACATTATTTATATTAATAAATTTTATACTACTGTTAAAAAAAAGAAACGCATAGCTACTGAAGGCACTCACATAGCCATAATTTTGACATTCAATAACTTTGTTTAATTTAATGAGTTAATTGTTCAAATTGCACACAAGAATATCTTAGGGTTCAACCAATCAATTTACAGTTGTTTTGCATCTGGGTCACGAATTTTTTGGCGTACAGGCTTTCCCGTTAGTATGGTGTGTGGCCTCCTCTTGCATCGATCAGCGACTGGCATCTCCTGGGCATGGATGCGATCAGACGTCTGATGTGGTCCTGTGGGATGGCTGCTCACTCTTCCTGGAGTGCATGAACAGATCACGACGATTGGCTGGAGCAACGTCTCGGCGACAAACACATCTATGCAGCTCATCCCACAGGTGCTCAAGCGGACTCATGTCTGGAGACAGGGATGGCCAGGGAAGGGTGAGAATGTTGTTGGCAGTCAGGAACTGCGTGGTCAACCATGCACAATGGGGTCTGGCGTTGTCCTGTTAAAACACAGACCTTTGGGCAGCCAAAAGTGGAAGGACATGGGGTCGAAGAATTTCATTGACGTATCGTTGCGCATTCAAGCCTCCTTCAATGTGCACCAATTGACTCCTTCCATTGTAACTGATCATTCCCCACACCATTGCACCTCCACCACCGTGCGGCGGAGCTTCATCAACGCAATTTTGGGCAAAACGTTCATTTTGCCTACGGTAGACCCTACTCCGTCTATCATGACGCTGCAACAAAAAGAAAGATTCGTCACTAAACCAGACACGTCTCCATTGATTGTCAGCTGCCCAGGGATGATGCTGGTTGGCCCAAAGAAGTCGATTTTGGCGATGGCGGCGCGTAAGGACAGGACCTCGGTGAGGTCGATGTGCCCAAAGTCCAGCGTCATGCAGTCTATTCCGGACAGTTTGATCAGACACATGACGTCCTGCAGGCAATGACTGGGCAGTTGAGGAAGCTGTTGGAAACCTGTCTCTGAGGTGACGAAGCCGAATAAAGCGATCCTCCGCTGCTGTTGTCACTCTGGGTCGTCCACAGCGATGCTGTTCTTCAACTGAGCCAGTGGCTTGGAACCGGTGCCAAAGTCGACTGATGGTACTCTGATGTACGTTTAGATGCCTGGCAACCTGACTTTGACTTTCGCCTCCATGCAGTCGGCCAATAGCAATGTTCCTTAAATTTATCGATAGAGACGCAATAAATGTCTGCTTGAAAACGAACTGATTTTGTGTGTGTGTGTGTGTAGCGTTATCCTTTTATAGGGTTTCAGTTGCGTAGTCAGTGAATAGTGTTCACCCCAAATTTTGTTGCTTTCACGTGAACGCAACATGAGCTGTGGTCAAAAAATGCGTCATAAACACTATTGACCACTGCGTTGTAACGATTACAAAAACGAACGCAATTCAGGTCAACACGTGCATTTGACACTGTAAAGAACATTTGAGGCTGGTTTTTATATGCCCTAGCACCAAATTTTACTTACAAAGTCATAAAAACGCGCCCTCGGATAGCTATGCGTTTCTTTTTTTTTTGAACAGTATATGTATGTAAATACGATCAATAATATATTATTAGCGGTTGTTAAAATAACAGTCGAAGATAAAAGTTGTGATAGAAAGTGAAGGACAGACTGTGAGACAGAGAGGGAGCAGAAAAGTCTGATGATCCAGCTGCACTTTCATTGAGCACAAGAGTAAAATAACAACCCAGCTGCACTTTCATTGAGCACATGAGTTATATAACAATGCAGCTGCACTTTCATTGAGCACAAGAGTTATGTAACAATCCAGCTGCTGCTTTCAGTGTGGTATAACGAGAGCAACAAAGAGATATCTGATTCGGCAGCAAATTTGTGAGATATAAAGAGGTGAAAAGGGAAATAAACAAGTTGTTTCAAAATTATGTATACACACTTTAAAAACTTTATTTTATGAACGAAATAAACAATTTTAATTTAATTCATCACATTTTGAAGCTAAGAGGTAGACAATGTTTTTTTTCAAAATAACATAAATTTAGTTGAAATGTTGAAAGTTCCCACCATCAGTATGAACATATGAGCGACATCTCTCACCACCTGTTCTACAGTTCTTTTAGAATTATCTTTCTGTCTTCAAAAGATAATGGAGTATTCTCCGTCATTTTTCTTGTATCTGAAAAATAAAAGAAAATTACGTCTCTATGACAAAAATGATCTATCTCTTAGATTTAAAATGTGATAAATAAAATTACAATTGTCTATGCTGTTCATGAAATGTCAGTTTTAAATGTGTGAATATATCATTTTGAGACACCTTGCTATAAACTCTATACTGCAAACTCAATGAAATATACTGTAGAGAGAGCAAGAGGGAAATATATAATGATCCAGCTGCAAATTCAGTGAGATTGTTCAGTTACAAATTCAGTGAGATAGACTGAGATTAAGAGAGAAGTGAATGGTTCAGTTACACGTTCAGTGATATTGTGGGAAAATACAAGACAGGAGGACAGTGAAAATTGATCTAATGTAACCAGAAACGATTTCTTATGAGGCCTTGCTTACACGTGTATTTATTTCAATATTCACTGTTGTAATTTTATAAAGAGTGCTTGCTACAAATTTCTAAATAAAATACGTTCAACCAATTTTCTTATTAAATACTTTCTACAGAGTTTTCCGAATAAATTCTCACTACCATTGACCATTTTGTTTTTTTGCAAACGACGGTCGATAAAATAAGTATTACTGTCCACACCGGCAACTCAAGACAAAATGCTTCGACATAAGGCGTGTAACTGAAGTGGAAATAATTATGGTTATGTCCCAGGGCAATAATTTTTAGATGACGCACAATACTTTCGATGAACTGTGAATACATTTATATGGCCGAAGTTTATCGATGCTTTGAAACAACATGCAGATAGTTTAAAAAAATGTAGGTGATTTAATCATCAGAAGTCTTACAAATGGAGGCGATTTGATCATCAGAAGTCTTACAAATGGAGGAGATTTGATCATCAGAAGTCTTACAAATGGAGGCGATTTGATCATCAGAAGTCTTATGTGACTGTACGTCCGTCACTTCGGGCAATTATTCATGCCAAGACAAAAAAATAACTTATTGTAAATCACCATTTCGACTGAAACAGATGATTGATGTATAATAAAGATCAAGTATAAAATAAGGAAAAAAACTACCATTTTAATGGAAACAGACTATAAATCTTAACTAAAATAAAAAAGACACAGTAAAAAATTATAGGATAAGTTAGCTGGGGACACGGGAGGTTTCTAGCCAATGAATAGGCTGAATTGAGATAAACCACGCATGCTATCTCCCGGCGAGAATCCCCAGCAAGATCAGTTAGAAAAAGGTTTTGAAGAGAAGCAGTTGTGTTTTTCTTAGGAGCAGCCCAAAACCAGAAGAGCGATGCAGTGAGACGTATTTTTAGTCAGCTCATATTCTTTGTTGAGGTTTTCAACTCAAGGTTCAGCATAGTGAAATTTTAAGATGGAAATTCACTGGTATATTAATGTGCTTCGTAATTCATATGGACTCTGTGAGTATTTTTCGCCATGTAAATTTTGCAGGTTACAATTTGTTTAGCCATTGTCTCGAACTATGCATCTTATGCTAAGATTAGCAAACGACAGTATACACACTCCCAAGAAAGTATGCAAAGCCATGCATAAAAGAATAAGAAGCGTTATCCTTGAAAATGGAATAGAAGAAAAAGGAGGAAATAGAATATAGGATTATGAATGTAAACCTATGGAGTTCAGGTTTTGAAGAAATGACAAAGACTTGTAACATGAATCCTGTAAATACTGTGTATATAACATGAATTGGAGTTTTGTATTCAAATGAATTGAATTTCTGTTGTTGAAGTAAAACAATAAAATGGTTTTTGCAAACTATATCAGCTGTTGAGAACGTTGGATAGTTATATTGAACAGTAAGAATGTTTGGTCCATTGTTACATCATGTATTCAAGCTCTCAAAATGCTCACATAACATCAGTGTAAGAGGGACTCCTGATACGAACCTGCCCAATCAACAAGTGGGATAATCAAGATCTCTGGCAGTCTTTAAGTCAGTAAATAAAAATCTAAATTTTCACGTCCCAAAATTATAGTGGAACAAGTCACATGATAATCACCGCCCTGTTACATATCACGAAATAGTACCATGCCCAGTCTTCCATAAGCCCAGGCGGCTACACTTACAAATGGTGGTGATTTGATCATCAGAAGTCTTACAAATGGTGGTGATTTGATCATCAGAAGTCTTACAAATGGAGGCGATTTGATCATCAGAAGTCGAACCGATAGAAACAAAACGATGTTAGGGGAAAACGAATATCAAGAAACGCGAGTTGAAATAAAATAAAGTTCTCTCCTCATATTTATAACCGCATAACGCGTAAGCCAATAGCAAACGCTGTCATTGGGGAGTGGAGTGTTAAGAGACTGGCTGCCTTTGTCTTCCATTACTCACGAGCAGAATGAGATACCAATTTACTGCTAGTAGGTGAACTGGATCGTGACACTACCTTGTTTCAACTTGGTAACTTTGTCTCCAGAAGCAAGTTCTCTAGCACTCGGCCAATAGAATCTCAAAATTATACAGCAAACCTTTAAAAACGTCTGACATTATGCCCTTCCTTTCTCTCGTCTTTTATACTGAATTCATTTTGCATATCAATTTAAAGGCACTAGACGTTGTAAAAGTGAAATAAAATAGCTTACTCACATGCAAAGTATCTAATTGTAATCATGAAATAAAATAAGTTGACATGTACAAACTAATTATTACCATGAAACAAAGTATGTTAAAAAGTATAAACTAATTGTTACCTTAAAATAAACTATGTTCAAATATAGAAAAATTATTATAAAACCTACATTTGATATATAGATAGACAGACAGGCAGATAGATAGATAGATAGATAGATAGATAGACAGATAGACAGATAGACAGACAGACAGACAGACAGACAGATAGACAGACAGACAGACAGACAGACAGACAGACAGACAGACAGACAGACAGACAGACAGACAGACAGACAGACAGATAGATAGATAGATAGATAGATAGATAGATAGATAGATAGATAGATAGATAGATAGATAGATAGATAGATAGATACAGAATATTGTTAATCAATCTCCAGAAAGCAGAAAACAGGACACATATAACGCCGATCTATAAACTATCGCAAAATCTCAAAGCTCCATTAGCTCGACTAATGTGGTCCAGATTCAATTTTAGACAAATGGGGTCCAGATTTAATTTTAGACAGATGTGGTCCAGATTCAATTTTAGACAGATGTGGTCCAGATTCAATTTTAGACAGATGTGCTCCAGATTCAATTTTAGACAAATGTGGTCCAGATTCAATTTTAGACAAATGTGGTCCAGATTCAATTTTAGACAAATGTGGTCCAGATTCAATTTTAGACAAATGTGGTCCAGATTCAATTTTAGACAAATGTGGTCCAGATTCAATTTTAGACAAATCCTATCAGCAAAGGCTTAAGCCATCTAAAGCCGCCACAATAAATGAAAATATTTTGTGGTACTTTTACAACAGCGGTTCTCAATCCGCGTGTTTTGAAGGATCACAAGCACTGAGCTACAGTCTTCATGATAACTAGAGAACTTGATTGTGTGCACGCATGAAAATCTTAAGACAGACACCTATAAGAAGAACAATTTTTAAAAAAATATATTTTGTTCGATATTTGGCGTCGTCTGCAAAGAACCACACATTTGCCACTTTATTATCCAATAGATTATAGTTGATATTATCCAATAGATTATAGTTGATATTATCCAATAGATTATAGTTGATATTATCCAATAGATTATAGTTGATATTATCCAATAGATTATAGTTGATATTATCCAATAGATTATAGTTGATATTATCCAATAGATTATGGTTGATATTATCCAATAGATTATAGCTGATATTAACTAATAGATTATAGTTGATATTACGCAATAGATTATAGTTGATTTTATCCAATAGATTATAGTTGATATTATCCAATAGGGACTAGATAGAGAAAGGCGTCTCAGACAAAAAGAATGTTGGGGTATTCTCAGACAAAAGAAATGTTGGGGTATTCAAGCCGTGTGGTTTAAGGCAACCCATAAGATGGATGAGGCGTTGTTCCTGGCGAAACCGTCTGTTGGCGTCCGAGGAACAGGATCTGATAGCTGTCACCTAGATGTCAGTGGCACCGTGGTGGTCCGGGCCATTGAAGTGGATGGCCACAGGTGTGGATTTAAACTGAGAGATGTCGTAGAGGTGTCTGCAGAATCGGTCGCCCAGTCGTGTGCCCGTTTGGCCGATGTAAGTAATGGTGCAACGTTTGCATATAATAGCATAGATGACGTTGCGTGACTCACATGTGAAACCATGTGTGATGGTGAACTTGGCGTTAGGGAACGAGACTGAACGTGTTTCGATAACATACTGACATGTCTTACATCGTGTTCGGTTACATGGCTTGGTCCCAAAGTGGCCATCGTTGATGGTTTTCAAACGGCTGTGGACTAGGAGGTCCCTCAAATTTTTATCCCGTCTATATGCCAGCAAGGGTGGCTCATTAAACACTTCCCGCGCCTTTGGGTCAGCTTGGAGGAGAGGAAGGTGACGATACAGGATCCTTTTGACAGCAGTGTTATGAGGGTGATAGGTCATTATTAACTTGACTCTATCAGAGGAGGTGTTATGGCGGGGTTTGAGAGCCTCTAGACGTGAGATAGGGAGAACACGCTCCAAGGCAGAGGTAAGAACATCCTCTGGATACTGTCTGTTACGAAAGAAGTCCAACATTTCTTGTGCTCGGCATAGAAAGTTGTCATCATCTTTGCATAACCGACGGAGACGGAGAAGTTGTGAGAAAGGCAAGGAGTCACGACAAGCCGGAGGATGAGAGGAAGTATAAAGGAGGTAACTGTGTGCATCGGTGGGTTTGTAGTACACCGAAGTGGTGAGGGGGGGGGGGGGGGAGTGATGGTGACAACGATGTCGAGGAAATTAACAGAGACAGTGGAGATGTGAGAGGTGAATTGGATTGCAGGGTGGAAGTTGTTAATGAAGTTAATGAACCTAGATAGGTCAACCTCTGGCATATCAGTGAGACCTATGCCATCATCTATGTATCTAAGATACATCAATGGAAAAGGTCCAGGATACTGCTGCCACACCTGATACTCCAGGAAACCCATGAAGAGGCAGGCATAACTGTGACCCATCGTGGTGACCATGGCGACTCCACTAATTTGGTCAAAGAACTGTCCATTGAACTCAAAGGAATTGAGTCGAAGGACAAGTTCTGCAAGGCGCAGGAGAGTTTCTGTAGCAATAGAGGGGTGCGTGCGCTGGTCCAGGAAAAACCGGAGAGCACGGAGACCATCAGAGTGAGGAATGGAAGTGTAAAGCGAGCAAACATCTAACAGAAATAAACGGTAGGTACGGTCTGGTTAAAGCTGGATAGAAGAAAAAGTAGTAAGAGCATGGTTTGTGTCCTTTAAGAAGGAAGGAAGCTGCTCTACAATAGGCTGGAAGATGCCATCGAGGAAGTCTGATATATGTTCTGTAGGGCAGGCACACGCAGAGACAATGAGAGGTTAGAGGGTTTGTGAATTTTGGGAAGCATATAAAACACAGGCTTACCCAGACAACTATTGTCAATACGGAGATGAGAAGCGCTAGAAGGTAAGGACTTATGAGCGATAAGACTTTTGATGGTGTCATGGACCAGACGATTGTTGAGGACTGTCGCATCATTGTCACGGCGCTGGTAGAAGGAGCTGTTGGTGAGCTGCTTATTACCTTCTTCGAAGTACAGGTACTTGCGCCATACCACAATGGCACCTCCTTTGTCCGCTGGTTTGGTAACCATGTCATCTCTGCGGCGGAGCTTCGAGAGGGCATGAGACTCATCAGAAGAAAGGTTGGAATAACGTAGGCGTTGAGGTTGGAGTTGCTGAATGTCATGGAGGGTTTTCTGAATATATAAATCCAGAGCGTGGGAAGCCCCAGGAGAGGGTGTAAAATTCTTATTCTTGGGAGGAGCGAAGCGTGCAAAGGCATCATCTGATTCAGCCTGCGATCTCTGAGGATCATCATTGTTGTGGAAATGGAACTGAAGTCGCAGACGGCGATGAAACCGATGAACATCTTGGAGGAGATTGTACTGATCAGAGGATGGTTGGAGAGGGACAAAGTGCAAGCCCTTGCTGAGGACCGAAAGCTCACCCTCAGAGAGGGCAAGATCAGCGGGAATACAAACAACCTGGGAACGAGATGGAGTAGAGGAGGCAGGGACAGTATCAGGGGTAGGACAGAGGCGGGAAAGTTTGTCCTTTTTGTGGGCGGATAAAAAAAATCATACAGTTGTCTGTTGAGGGTATGGATAATAATGCGGATAATGGGGAAGGCAGGAAAGTAGCTGGAGGTGAGACTACGTAAGCGGAGTAGAAGCTGAGACTGCTGAGCACTGATATCTGCCAGGAGGCGGGAATGGATAGCTGCGACAGCCCGCATACGCTGGAACCCACATGTGGTCTCGATGCGCTGTAAGAGGCGATGTTCGCGAGGGTGAAGTAGGCCAGCTGACGGAACTTATAGCCATCAACGATGGCCACTTTGGGACCAAGCCATGTAACCGAACACGATGTAAGACATGTCAGTATGTTATCGAAACACGTTTAGTCTCGTTCCCTAACGCCAAGTTCACCATCATCACACATGGCTTCACAAGTGAGTCACGCAACGTCATCTATGCTATTATATGCAAACGTTGCACCATTACTTACATCGGCCAAACGGGCACACGACTGGGCGACCGATTCTGCAGACACCTCTACGACATCTCTCAGTTTAAATCCACACCTGTGGCCATCAACTTCAATGGCCCGGACCACCACGGTGCCACTGACATCCAGGTGACAGCTATCAGATCCGGTTCCTCGGACGCCAACAGACGGTTTCGCCAGGAACAACGCCTCATCCATCTTATGGGTTGCCTTAAACCACACGGCTTGAATACCCAACATTCTTTTGTCTGAGACGCCTTTCTCTATCTAGTCCCTATTGTATTATGACTGTCTACTTTGATGTGATCACCCATTTTTTTTAATTTTTTTTAAAATTTGTTTTATTTTTAAAATTTTTTTATTATATATATATATATATATATAATTTTCTTTTCTTTTCAAAAAACAATTTTTTTAAAATTTTATTTATTTATTTTTATTATTTTTTATTTATATCTATTTATTTTATTTTATTTTTTTATGTATTTATTTATTTATTTATATATTTTCTAAATCGCTTTTCCCTCACTTTATATATTATTATTTTTTTTTCCTCACTCTTTTCCGGTCCTTATTTTCATTATTTCTTATTTTTTGTTTTTAATGTACTTTCGACTTCCGTGTTCCGGTTTAATGGCAGCCATCTTGCTTCTGTGACTGGACACAAGGGAGTTATTTTTCTCTTATTTTTATAGCTTCATGTTCTCTACTTAATTCTCATTTTCTTTCTTTCCCTCCTGTCTTGTTTGTCTGTCCCTGACGAAGGCCTTGTGGCCGCAACGTAGGTTTTTCCTGTCCTTTCTCCTTGTAAGACGTATTACTATTTGTGTAATTTTTTTTCTTCCCCCATTCTACCATCTATATTCAGAATCTGCCAGCAATGGTACCTATACCTTGTAGCGGTATGGCAGCTTGAGTACCATGACAACCCCCCAGAGCTATGCCAGTGGGAGTTTTACTCCTGGTAGGTTCAACCATGCTGGAGTGGTCTGCGTGGGTAGGGGTATGGTATATATTGGGGGTATATATATGGAAAAAAATATATTAAAAACTATATGTATATATGACTGTCATATATATATATATAATATATATGAGGCAGATATATATTCAATATATATCCTGGGAATATATATATATATATATATTATCCCGAGGAAAGGAATGGAACAGTATGGAAACCCATCAACAACAGACTGATATAACAAGACTGATATATATACAATATATATATCAAGGACGAGCTCTATATATAAACTATATATATATATATGGGATCGATATATATTATATATGCGGCAATGGAACAGTAAATGAGAATGGAAACAAATTAATAACATTCTGCAGTATTAACAACCTGGTCATTGGAGGAACACATTTTCCACACAAAGAAGTGCACAAGTTAACGTGGGAATCACCAAACGGACGAGACAGAAACCAGATAGATCACATAATGATAAATGGCAGATGGAGACATGCACTACAAGACGTGAAAGTAAGAAGAGGTGCAGATGTGGGAAGTGATCATCGCTTAGATGTAGCAAGACTGAAAGTGAAACTCAGAGCTGCTGGACCAGTTACAGTCAAACTGAAAAGATATAACATCACGAAACTCACCAGAAAAGACCCCCTCACCAGAAAAGCTTTTGTGGTTGATGTAAAGAGGCGATATTAGATTGCCAAAAGCCTGGAACTCACAGCAACCGATGATGTCCAGAAATTCAACACCACCTGAACAATATACAAGGAAAGCAGCGAGTCATGCTTGAGATTCCAGGAAAGAAAGAGACAAGATTGGATACCACCAGAAACGTTAAACACCATATCAAAAAGAAAAGAAATGAAAAGAAAGAAAACAGAAGCTAATTCTCCCAGGTTAAAGGAAATATACAGTGAACAGCACTGTCACGAAGTGGATTTAAGTATAGAGTGTTGTCTGAGTGAATAGACAAGACACTAGTATGAGAAAGTGTGAGAAGATAGATTTTATATGAGAAATGACAGTGACTGTGGAACGATTAGGCTGATAGCTACAAGGGTGAGAACCGAGATTGACTCTCCCTCGCCACTTCGGATCTAGGTAATAGCTACAGACTCACCACCTCTGACTACCACCAAGGAGATAAGGTTTAACTAAAATCCACAGACATAACTTTACAGACAATTATATATATACGTACAGTATAGTTAGTTAGCAACTGATCCAGGGTACACATTTATAGTTTAATTACAAAAAAACCACATCATAAGAATCAAATAACACAGTAAAATCACGTTAAGCATAAAAACAACTCACCGACAACCATGGTGATCACGTGCAATTTGGTTTGCTGACCATAAATTCACATTTTTAATCTGTTTTTTCAAACTTCCGTACAACCAAACAGGTGAAGTAATCGTGCTGATTGACATTCCACGTGCAATGGCGACTTTTCGTGAACAGAGTTCACTCTTAATTTGTTTTACAATCAGCAGACTAAGGGTAGTTTCATCACTTGCAAAAACCATGCCACCGAGAAGAAGTCTTGACACCTTACAAAGAATGAGGACTATAGCGTGGGTTGAAAGTGGTTTATCTGTCCGTGAGGTTGCTGGACGGCTTGCAGTGTCATACTCTACTATCCAAAGAATTTTGGAGAGATTTCAGGCCACAGGAAGTGTGGAGGATCGCCACCGGCCAGGTCGCCCTAGATACACCAATAGACATGATGACTGGTATCTCTTGTTGTTAGCCCTGCGCCATCAAACGGTGACTACAAACTGTAAACGTTAATGTCAGTCAAAGCACCATTCGCAGACGTTTACATGAATTTGGACTGGCTGCTCGACGTCCTGCAGTCAGAATCCCTCTTACTCCTGCTCATCGCAGAGCCCGTGTTGCTTGGTGTCGCGAGCACATACGATGGACAAGGCAACAATGGAGTCAAGTTCTCTTCACTGATGAATCTCGCTTCACTGTGTCATTCAATGATGGCAAGATTCGAGTTTGGAGACGACCAGGAGAGGGATTTACCGATGACACAATTCGAGAAGTGGATCGTTATGGTAGGGGTTCTGTCATGGTCTGGGGAGGCTTCTACAGACACGGCAGGACCCCACTCTACATCATCCAAGGCAACTTGACCGGCTCAAGATACCAGAACGAAATCTTGAGACCAACTGTTCAGCCTGCTCTGGAGACCATAGGTGGTAATGCCATCCTCCAAGATGATAACGCTCGACTTCATCGAGCTCGTGTGGTGAATGAGTTTATTCAGCAACATGGGATCATCAGGATTGTGTGGCCAGCTCATTCACCTGACCTTTCTCCGATTAAGCACCTCTGGGATGTCCTTGGTTGAAGATTGTCAACAAATCACCCCCTGCCAATGGATGTTGCACAGCTGACTGAATTTCTGCTTCAGGAATTGCAAGCTATTTCTAATGATACTCTTCGGACCCTTGTGGACTCGATGCGTCCACGCTGTCTTGAATGTCTTGCTGCAAACGGTGGTCTTACCCGATTTTAAAATGTCTATTTGTCCAATATCTATTGTGTGACTTTTGAAAAGGTGGGTGTTATGTTTAAATATCATAACATTGGTTGTATAGATCACTTCCTGGTTTATTGTTTATAGACCGTTGTCATTAGTTTCCGGAAGTGACGTCTTGACTTCTGCTCAAAATAGTAGCAGACGATGGCTTGTTAATCTGGAACATGAACGCATCTCTGAACCGGATTCTGCTTGTGTCGTTTGACCAGTATGCATGGAATGTGTCCAGTAGGACCTGATTTTAGATTGTGTTAATTGCCTTTGGGCATATTCATATTACACCTGCAAGATATGTTACCATCACTGCCTTATGCATTTATTAACTATATAATGCCAGTTTAGTCTAAGCAGAGTGTGTGAAATTCTTGTGCACGTAAGTTGACTGTTCCATTAAAACAGAAAGTATCAGAATCAAGGACAGTAGCGACCTGTGCTTAGTAAAAGCCTTGATGTCGTACCATAGTCAATGTGGAGTATTGTTTAAATAAACGTGTGAAATGTGCCAAGAAGTTAGGCCTTAATGACTGAGTACCTGTGGTGCGGGCCAGGGAGAGTTGTGTGTTTGGCCATATTACTTATAATGTAATAATATAAAGGAATCAATCAGGATATCCCTGGAAAGGTGCTCAGCTGGGTCAAGATATCTTCAAGAGATATAATACAGGACGTCTGGAGGAATGTTCCTGAATACATACATAATATTATAAAGATTTATTCCCCGCATCATTCCTGGGGGCCAAGCTAAAGAAGGCAGAAGCCTAAAATTTGGAAGTCGAGGACTTTTTTCAAAATGGCGGCACTGATCGTCTGTCTGAATATTTCAAGCATGGAAGGGATTTCCAGCTATGATATTAATTAACATGCCTCAAAGTGTCACTAATACACAAAAGTGACTTGCTATTGCATATAAGTCAAAAGGAATTGACTGTTTACTGTAAATTTCAAGAATTTTGTCAAGAGACATGAACCAGAGCGATGTCCGGCATATTGTCATTATGAACCAATCCTAGGCCTAACCAGAGCCCAAAGTTACAGAACATCACTGTATTCCTTGCTTGGAGAAGTCTCAAGGAGGATTTTTGTTGTTGTTGTTGAGGCAACAGATAAGTTGATTTATCGTTACATACAGCTTGACTGTAGATAATATCTGTTGGCCTGAATTTTAATTTCACAATTATTGTTTTCATTATGTCAATGTGTTTGTAACTAGCGGGAGGCTGGTGGGACTTGGTTTTCTTAATTTTTTTACCGGCTAAGTTAAATGAGAAAATCGAGCGTTCTGTAGGTCTGTATCTGTGTAATTCATATTGAGGAGCCAGTATATTGTGCTGGTTTGATAAAAATACTGCCTCATTTGAATTTCGCAGATCCATTTCTGTCTAGTTGTAAAATCATGTTTACATATTGTTTGTTATCATAAGTCCTACATTTTTGCTACATTATTGTTTGTAAGATTGTCCATTCTTGCTTACTATCATTTAGTTCATAGATGTTATAAGTGTTGTGATACGCGTCTTGTCTTGTTCTATTGTTATAGAGCATTATTATAATTTATTGTTATATACATGTCATATTAACTCCTTGGTTTAAACATTCGTATTCCCTTTTGTTGCTCTAACCCTGTCTTCTTGTCATTGCTTGTTGTAGTTACTATTTTTTTTTCTGCTCCATATTGTATAGTTGACTAACATCTATATTAGTGCATTTATAGACTGATGTGAGATTGGTGGATTGAGTATTGAATATTTGGCTGACATATTCATATATATAAAAGTTTAAATATTGTGCATATACTGAGAATCACAATAATAAGAAACCATGACTTCATTAAAGGATTTATTTTGGAAGGTGAAGCATTGCAAACATATGTGGATAAAGAGATAAAGAGACAAGAAGATCTCAGGAAAGAAGAAATGGAATTGTCTGAAAAAAGAAGACAAGAAGAATTAATTGAAAAAAAGAGATCAGAAGAATTGGAATTAATTGAAAAAAGGAGATCAGAAGAATTGGGAAAAGTTAGCCTATGCCAGATCTCAAGAGAGTAAAGCTCAAGAGGAGATAATATCTCAACAAGCTATAAGATTAGCTGAGATTGAACTTGAAAAACTAAAATTACAACAACCACTGTTGCATCCTGGGGTAGGTGAAGATAAAAATAAAGATCATACTACTGCCATAAGGATTAATCTGCCAAAATTAAATGCGTCCATAGACGACATTTCATGCTTCTTAAATAGATTCCAAACTTATTGTGAAGAATATAAGATTGACAAATCTACTTGGACCTGTAGACTTATGAATTTATTGGTAGGTGAACCATTAACTGCAGTCTCCACTTTGGATGACAAAACCAGAAAAGATTATGAAGCTGTTAAAGTGATGTTATTGCAGAGGTATCAATTAGATGATGAGGGTTACAGGCAGAAATTTCGTTCTTTGTACCCAGATTCTGGAAAAGACTTCACTGAATTTATTTCAGCTATTAAATTAAATTTTTCTAGATGGATTGAATTATCCAAAACTGAGAAAACTTTTGAAGGATTGTCAGATTTAATTCTAAGAGACAAGGTTTTGTCATCAGTTAGTACTGATTTTCTTGCATTCCTACAGGAAAAAAACCCTGAGAATCTGACTAAACTACAAACAATAGGGCGTCAATATCAAGTTGCCCATCCTAACAGAATATTGAGTAAAAACAATGTTAAGGAATCATTACCAGCTGCATTTGCTAGGTCATTTCAGGACAATGCACCTAGATACAGATCAAACAGTATGGATAGGAATCAAAGATTTAATCCATCACATAATTACAGCAAGAACAGAGGTAGATATAACTTTAATAAACATCAACCTCAAAGAAATTTCAATTCATACGAAGAAGAAAATTTTTATCCACAAACCTCCTTTAGATCAAATAATTGGCAAAATAGAGGAGGATATAACCCTAAACAAAATAGAGGTCAAAAATCCTTTTAAAGAGGTAATGATCAAAATTCACAGAATAAAAGATCTTATCATAACAATACTACCAGGCAATCTAGAGGCCCTGAACGTACTAATGCTGTAGTGCATGATAATGATCATAACCATGATGCTATAGTAGCAAATGCAAATTCATGCAGTGTGGATTTAGCACATAGTGATAATTGTACTAATTGCAATTCTTTATTTCAGCCTCAAGGAGTCCCAAGATTAATGTGTGGACATCCCCTTCCAGTCATGTAATCATTTGAAAGTACTGGGTCATTAATTTTAAATAAAGGTTTTGTCAATAATCAGTTGGTTTCTTTGTTGCGCGATACAGGAGCAACCACTATTGGAGTTCGAAGAGCATTGGTAGATAGGTCGGACTATACAGGAAAACATGTGAAATGCATCACTTTTGGAGGAACTGTAGAATATTACCCCACGGCTGAGGTATTCTTGGATACGCCATATTTTACAGGAAGAACACTTGTATGTCTGTTGGAAAATCCAATAGCTGGGATTATTTTAAGAAACATACCTAAATTACATGATTGTTCAAAGAAGGATATCGAGATATGGGAAAAACAACATTTACTTTGTTCAAATGCTGTGACTACTAGAGCTCAGGCTCACATGGAGAAGAATCAACACATACCACTTGTTGATGTGTTACCTGAAGATGTAACTGAGGAAAGCACTTCAGAAGAGGACGAAGAAGATGATAATAATAATGACGATGAAAATCATCATCAACAGGAGAATAATGATGATATTCAGGTAATGGATGATGTCAATACTAATAATGATACTATATTCCAGATGGAGCTCATTGATAAGGAAACCTTCACACAAAGGCAAAAAGAGGATATTTCTTTAAGAAAATTTTGTCACATTGCTCATTTAAATGATGTAATGGTAGATGACAATGCTAAACACTGGTATACTATAAAGAATGGGATATTAGTAAGAAACTATCAAGATGCTAATTCCTTAAAGAAACAGATTATGGTACCAGCTTGTTTTCGTCCATTTGTCCTAAGACACGCACATGACATTGAATGTGCTGGACATTTAGGTGTTGCTAGAACCAAGCAAAGAGTGTTATCTCACTTCTTTTGGCCAGGTATTACAAAAGACGTAAAATTATTTTGTCGTACGTGTACCACTTGCCAAAGCTTGGCAATGAGAAAACCAAAACATGATGCTCCTATTCAGGCATCTGACAAATCTTTGCCCTTACAGGATTGTGAAGAAACTGATGTTGATTATATTGTTTCAGTAGATGGAAAAGAAAAGACTTTTCATATCAATATGTTACAGCAGTTTCATGCACGTCCACCATATCTTAGACCAGTCTTTGAAGCTCTTGATGATTCTGTCACTCGTCACTCTTCTTTGGCTGTGATACAGGAAGAAAATTCTGATTTGACTGATGGAAATGAGTCACTTTTAGTGTTACCTAGTATTCACTTTTTAGCTACTGAAAGTTGGAAAGATGTTTCCATATCTCCGACGCTGTCTTCTGTTCAGAAAGAACAGGCTACTCAATTGTTACTGTCTTTTGCTGATGTCCTCACTGATGTGCCAGGACATACCGATATCATCGAACATGATATCGTTCTCACTGATTTTCAACCTATTAAGTTGAAACCCTATCCTATACACTTACAGACTCAAGTGAATGAGGAATTAGAACAGATGGTGAAATTAAACGTCATTTCTCCATCTCATTCCCTTACAGTTTTCCGATGGTCTTGATTCGGAAAAAAGATAAATCTATACGCAAATGCATAGATTTTAGACGTCTAAATTCTGTGACCATAAATGACGCTGAACCACTCCCAGTGTTAGAGTCTTTATTAGACAGACTAGCTTCTGCTACATTCTTCTCTAAATTTGATCTTTCTAAAGGCTATTGGCAAGTGCCATTAACGGAGAAATCCACGCCTTATACTGCCTTTGCTACGACATTAAGTCTATTTGAATTCAACTATATGTCTTTTGGCTTAGTAAACGCGCCTGCGACCTTCGTTCACATGATGCGCAGACTCTTCTCCGATAGAGAAGATCTTATCACCTATATAGATGACTGTTGGAGTCGTTTTCATAGTGATGAATTGAAACGCGAATGGTTACAATGGAATAAATGTCAACAATGTCTTTCAAACGAAAAACCAACAATGTATCTTGAATTGTGTGAACTGGTCAAGTATTAGCAGCACACGAGTCGTTGGTAACTTTACATAGATTTTATTCACCAGGACACGAAGTGGACAAGACGGACATCGTCACAGGCGCAAAGATCACACGACAACATATTGATTATTACTGCTAAAGTTCCTGAAGATTCTCTTCTAGTAAAGACCTCTGTCCATAGACTAAGGATTACAAAACTGTTACCGTATAATATCCTTCTCAGTCACGACCGTTGACCTTCTTTCAAGGACGTCTATCATGGTAACGTATACATACTCTGGGGTGAAATCTTCCATATTACATTTGTTAAAATTCCCAGACGTTCTTCATACATAGCGTTGTACATCATATAATTTTCACACAAAATCATATACGATAATCCTAACAGTAAAGGCTTTCAGTTGGCTAACCTCTCTTTACATCCAAGCCACGATTTTGGCATTGAAGCATGTACGGCATATAAAACATGTGCGTAAGATAAACAATATAACTTCTTCTACTCGTAGGAATTCTCCGTCTACGATTCAAATCTTAAAGGCAAGCGACTCTGTAGATCCATTCTAGGAACATCTTAATTCCCGCTAGACTAGTATTAGAGCGGCCTTTTTCATACAGCATTAAAATAAGAAGTGGGACGATAACTCACGTGACATTCCTGATATTGGTTTCGACCTGAAGACCAATACAGATCACTAGAAATAAATGGCTTCCTTAAAAATGCCATTGAATACGAAATATAAAATTACTATCATGGACACAAGCCAGTTCCATGTTTCCACTTCAAAACGTGACGTCACAAACTACTCAACTAGGTTACACGTGCGTCCAAAGCAACACTCACTGCTTTGTGCACGTCAGTGCGCGAATCATTCGACCGCACAAATAATATAACTATATAAAACTGGTGCGTACATTTGGCAGGACCGACGACTACCCCCTTAGGTAATAAATGTACGTAACAGACAGAAAATTTTGAAATACAATGTGCAAAAATGAAGCAATGCAAAATTAAACACTTTAAGAAGCAACGCACCTACTGTTATCTAACACTAGTAAGTTTGACTAGTTATCTAAAAGTAAAATATCATGTAGTGGAATACGTGAATACACGTATTGCGAGACACTAATAACGTTAGTAGATGTGTGATTTATAAACAATCAAATTGATTAAATTGAATTAATCTAATTCTAGTACTTAATTACACATAAATAAATAACTATAATTTATTCTAAGTAATTCTAATTTCAGTCATTGTGAATATTCGTTCAGAACTATTTAGAGTCAACAAGAATATGTTCCCAATGTTCCATGCACGAAATAAGTTTACGAACACGATATGTAGTGTAATATGTTCCATAACACTAACGAATGTCTGTTTGTCGTTTTTACCAATGTTTCCATACTAAAAAAATTTTACTTTAATATCACTGTTCCCGTTCTAATAAAACGTTACTTCACAAGAAATAATGTTATAATCCATATGTAAGTATGTTCTGAAAGTTATATTTATACTGCAAAACTACACATAGTCTTCACAGATGTACAATTAATGACACTGTACAAAGTTATTCATGTTTCGGTGAGGACGTTTCTCCATCTAAAAGTAGTTTAGTTTCACCAAGTTCACTAGGGCATCTTGAAAGACAGTCTGCAAATACATTCTGCACTCCAGGAATAGCTCGAATCTCAAAATGGAACGGTTGAAGAGCTATAGCGTAACGCGCTGACTTTGATGACTTAACGTTTCCAGTATTCAATGCGGTAAGAGCTTTCTGGTCAGACTCCACCACAAAGTGTGATCCGAGGAGATAACGATCCAGTTTTGTGATTGACCAGACAAGAGCAAGGAGCTCTTTGTCTAGAACGGAGTATTTCATCTCGCTCGTTGTAAGCTTTCTGGATACGTACATAATTGGAAATAAGGTGCCTCCGTATTCTTGCATCAAAACTGCCGCGATAGCGTAGGAAGAAGCATCACTGCGAAGAACAAAGGTGAGATCTTTGTTAGGCAACCTTAAAAAAGGCTTATTTGAAAAAATTTGTTTTATATAGTCTAACGCCGTTTGGTGATCCTGCGACCACTTTATTATATTAGGTGTGCCTTTCTTCAGTAACGAAGAAAGAGGTGCAGTTATAGTAGACAAATGAGGGATGAATTTAGAATAGAACTGTATTAGTCCTAAGAGTGACCTCACTTGTTTTTTTTTGTCTTAGGTGCTGAGATGTTTAAAATTTTAGAGACGTTACTGTCTTCTGTATACATTAAACCGCGACCTATACGGTGACCAAGAAATGAGATGTCATGAAAACCGACAAAAGCCTTTGAAGGTTTCGCTGTTAAGTTATAATCCTGAATGGTAGAAAGTAAAGATTTTAAACCCTGAATATGTTCATCCCAAGAGTCACTGAAAAGACAGATGTCATCTATATAAGTAATGACATCGGGACGATGAGACAATATGCGGCGCATCATGCGTACAAAGGTAGCTGGCGCATTCATTAACCCGAAAGGCATAAAATTATATTGAAAAAGACCCCGTGGCGTCGAGAAAGCGGTGAATGGCTTTGCTTTCGTAGTGAGTGGCACTTGCCAATAACCCTTTGAAAGGTCAAATTTCAAAAAGAATGTAGCATGAGATAATTTCTCTAATAAGTCGTCTAAAAGAGGTAATGGTTCCGCATCGAATTTTGTAACTTTGTTTAACTTCCTGTAATCTACGCAAAGACGTATATTGTTGTCTTTCTTCCTAATGATTACCATAGAAGAAGAATATGGTGATGAAGATGGTTCAATTATATTTAATTGGAGCATATCATCCAATTCCTTATCAACCTTATCACGAAAGTGTAAAGGAATAGGATATGGGCGAACTCGAATCGGTGTATCGTCAGTCAGAATAATGTCATGTTGGATGACTGACGTATGACCTGGGATGTCAGTGAGGACATCCTCATACGTGTGTAGAATATTAGAGACTTGCTGACGTTGATCATCAGTAAGAGTAGATGAGATAGTAACATCATTCCATTTCTCAGTGGAATGGAGTGGTACAACTGGTATTGGTAGTTGTACATCATCGAAAGAAGATTCCTCTTCTTGGATGACTGACAAACTAGAATAGTGTTGAATAGGTGGTGTAGGATCGTCAGTTGCTTGAAACACTGACTGTAGATAATCAGGACGTGAGTAATACTCCTTCAACATGTTAATGTGGAAGGTTTTATGTTTGCCATTAACATCAACGATGTAGTCGACATCGGATATTCTTGAGATGATCCTGAAAGGACCTCTCCAGGTAATTAAAAGACGATTGTTATGCGCAGGGAGTAATACAAAATCTTCATCACCAGGTATGAGCTGGCGAAGACGTCTATATTTGTTTGCAGATAGACGAGCTTTTTCTTTGGCATGTTCGGATGATGCAGTAGCTAGTCTACAAGCATCTATGATTTTCTTTCTAAGAGAGATCACATACTCATAAGAGGATTGAGTTTCCTCTTCAATATTCTCATCCACCAATAAGTCGTGGATTAACGACATCGGACCGCGTGGTTGCATGCCAAAAACAAGCTGGAACGGAGAAAACCCCGTTGCTTGATTTTGTACCTCGCGATACGCAAAGAGACAAGCGGGTAGGACCCGATCCCAGTCTTGGGGATGGTCTTGAGTCATCTTACCCAACAACTGCTTGAGTGTCCTATTGAGACGCTCAATTAACCCATTTGACATCGGATGATAAATAGAACTAAGAGATCTATCTATACCTAATGTCTTCATCACTTGAGACATGGATTCAGAAATGAACTGAACCCCATGATCCGACAAGATTTTCCGTGGAAAACCAATGCGTGAGAAGATTAACATCAATGCCTCTGCTACACTGGCAGATGAAGTGTTCTTGAGAGGGATGGCCTCAGGCCAACGAGTGCACATATCAATGCACGTAAGAATATGCGTATGCCCTCTAGCAGATGGGAGCATTGGACCAATAATGTCAATGGCCATTTTATCAAATGGTCTAATCGGGATGTCCGCAGCTTGAATAGGAGCCGCATGAAATGGACCCCGTACCTTAACTTCTTGACATATCAAACAGGACCGACAATAGAGAGTAACATCTCTATGGACGCCTGGCCAGTAGAATGCCGAAAGCACTCTGGATTTGGTACGCGAAAAACCCATATGGCCCGCACATTGCGAGTCATGAGCATGTCGTAATATACGAGATCTCATACAGGATGGGACAAGAATCTGAGAACATAAGGATAAATCCTTTTCCCGTATTACTCTAACCAAAATCCCATTTTTAAGTATAAAGTCATGTCTAGATTTTGCAAGTTTGTTGCTTGTATTCTTTTTGTTAACATACTGAAAGAATTTTTTTAATGAATTATCATTCTTTTGCAATGTTGCAAACAACTCCCGTGAAATAGGAGCATCATCATCACAAGTGGTATGAACTGTAGGTTCAATAGGTGTATCATGCGACATATTAGTAGCTTGCGCTCTAGTCACTACTGCATTTGCAGTTTGAATATGTCGCTCTTCCCATTCAGCTATTTGCTGAGGTGTACACTCTTTAATACCATGTATGCGACCAAGTATAACATCACAAATTGGGTTAGGCAGAAGACATGCTTGGATCTTTCCTGTAAAGAAAGGTGTGTTAAGATCAATAATAGCAGTGGGAAATGTTTCAATTGTGCCACCAAATGTTACACATTTGACAACCCGGCCCGTGGCACAACTTGGGTCGATCAGCGAAGTCCGTACGCCGATTGTTGTACAACCTGAGTCAAATAGGAGAGAGCATGAAATATTATTGACAAATCCCTTGTGAAACTTAAGAGAGCCCTGTCCCTGGTGTACTGACGCAGCAGTGGCTGTACAGACTGCAGGCAGGCTAGGCAAGGTATGTCCGCAACGCAGCGTCGTGATCGCCTTAGGCTGGAAAAGAGTCGAGCATTCTGGGCAGTCTTTCACCTGGGAACAATCTAGAGAACAAGACATAGCATTGTGAGTTTCAGCTACTTTACCCTGTTCAATGTTAGCCTGTGTATCATTAAAAGCAACATTAGAATGTCTACCCATATTACTCGACGATCTATCTCGTCGGCGCGATCGATTGTGATTTTTGTCATTAAAATTGCCATAATTGTCATTTCTGCTAGAGTTAAAATTTGGATTAGTCCGATAATTTGTAGAATGATCGTTATGATGTTGGTTAAATGGTTTATTTCCAAAAAATTGTCTGTTTTGCGGACCCTGAGATCTTGATCTCCAGTTTTGTTTATTATAATGTCCTTGACTATTTTTAAAATAATTGTTACCAAAATCTCGCGATCTGTGAGTTTGGTTCCAAGAAACATTAAATGGAGCAGATTGTTGAAATTGCTTCCCTTTGTAAAAGTTATCATTGGTGAAATTATGATTATTTCCCTTATTGACATACCTATCAGCACTAAAAGAACGATTGCGTGAAAAATTGTTTTGTTGTGCTGCAAAAGCAACAGGCAATTCACTCTTAATCTGCGCGTTACTTAGATCCATGTTTGGGTGAGCAGTGCAAAAATTTTTTTGCATGTTCTTCTAAGTTTTTCATTGATAAAGGTTTCCGTTCGTGTAAAAATGCGAGAAATGTAGGATTTACCGACGAAAGTACCTTATCGCGCATCAGTAAATCAAAGAGACCTTCATACGACTTTTCAATTTTGGATAATTCGATCCATCTTTCTAATGTTAGTCGTATCGGTGACAGAAAATCACTAAAATTTCTGCCAGATTGAGGTAGTAATGTGTGAAATTTCAAACGATATTCGTCTTCTGTCATTTGGAATTTTTGCAGAAGTGCTGCTCTAAGAGCATTGTAGTCATTTTTCTCACCAATGCTGGTGGTATGATAAACTGCTAATGCATCTCCTGTAAGTAATCTGGATAAATATGTACAGTATAGCGCTTTATCCACGTTATAAGACCCACAAGTGGCCTCAAACCTATCTAGGAAGAATATTACGTCATCAGACGGGGGATTAAATTTTGGTAATTTAAGGTGAATCTCCTTAAAATGATCCTGTCTGGATGAAGTGTGGCTTTCAAAAGTTCTCTGAGAATTAGCTTCCTGAGTTAACCTAATTCTCTCATATTCTGACTCTGCTAATTTCAGTTCATGCTGTCGTTTTCTATCATTCTCTTCCATCTCAAGCTGAAGTCGTTTTGTGTTTTGTTCAGCTATTAATCTCCTTTCTTCTATTTCTTTTTGTTTCTGTTCCATTTCTTTTTCAGCTATTAATCTTTTTTCTTCCATTTCTTTTCTAAGTCTTTCTTCAGACTCCTTTTGCTTCTGTTCTGCCTCTCGCTGAAATCGTTTCTCTTCTAATTCAGCGGCTAATCTCATTTTTTTCTCCTCTTCCTCAGCCATAAATTTCCTCTTCTTTTCATCCTCCTCAGCAGTTAATCTCATTTTTTTCTCATTCTCCTCAGCCTCAATCCGTTTTTGATCTGCCTCAAATTTCATCTTCTTCTCTTGTTCCTCGGCCTCAATCCGTTTTTGATCTGCCTCAAATTTCAAATTTTCCAAACGTAAAGTTTCTAACCTTCTCTGATCAGCTTCTATTTCTTGAGCTTTCTTATATTCTGACATAGCGAATTGTCTTACCTCTTCAGCAGGTATTTGCAAAGCTTTTGCTTGCTTAATGAAATAGTCTAAGGTAGCCATTTCAATATTATTATGTAATAATACTATTTAAAAGTGTTACTACAACTAGTGTTCTTCGTTCCTGTTCTAGAACGGTAAAATCAATTTATATTATAGGCAATAATATTAATAATTAATAATGTACTTTATAACATGTAATGGTGTGAAAGCAGTAATGTGACAGACAATAGCACAATAATGACACGACAAGATATTCAAAACAAACGAAGACGTTCGCAGAAATCCAATTAAAATAAAATGAGAAACTAAAATGGAATGTCGTAAAGAATTACGATGATAACTGCGATTAAATTCAACAAGACAATAGACACCACAGTGTAAAAACAAAGGTTTTGTAAAAAACTAAACGACAGGAAAGGTGAGACGGACAATAATCACATACAAAATTCATCATAAAACTAAGGCACAAGTAAAAATAGCTACCAAAAACAACAAGTAAACGTGACACTACATCTAAAACAGACAGGTGTCACAGACCACCAGACACAGTGGACCTAGAATCCTTTTACGCTCACGCGTAGGAACATTCCACTGCGGGAAGTCTGCAAAATAATGTCCTACAGAACGTCTGACGAAGAGCCCGAATTGACTTCGAGATGGATCTCGTTCGTCAGATCTACCTCCCAACCTCCCGCGAAAAATACACAAACCATAACACATAACATAGAAAATATATAAGTGGACATAATCAATTAAGGCACAGCTAATAGTAATAAAGGGTATAATGGATACAAGTTATACTTAGCTCGCGTGCAGGTAAAATCAAAGTGCCTTGTCCCCGTGTATGTACGTAAGAGGATGCAATACTTCGCTCTGCGTATATCAAACTAGCTCGCACGTAACAATGATGAAGAGATGATCTCCAAGTAATCAGTCACGTGAAACTTGACGTGGAGGTTGATTGAAGACCTTGAGTATTTGAGTTGATTTTGATTCATATTCCGCCAGGATCCACATTGAGATGATGTCGCCTTGAAAGTAAAAATTCTTCTTTTCAAACGATCAATTGGATGGGTACGTTCCTGAAATTACTCCCAGACCGCACTGGCCTACCAGTTATTGTTGGAGTCGTTTTCATAGTGATGAATTGAAACGCGAATGGTTACAATGGAATAAATGTCAACAATGTCTTTCAAACGAAAAACCAACAATGTATCTTGAATTGTGTGAACTGGTCAAGTATTAGCAGCACACGAGTCGTTGGTAACTTTACATAGATTTTATTCACCAGGACACGAAGTGGACAAGACGGACATCGTCACAGGCGCAAAGATCACACGACAACATATTGATTATTACTGCTAAAGTTCCTGAAGATTCTCTTCTAGTAAAGACCTCTGTCCATAGACTAAGGATTACAAAACTGTTACCGTATAATATCCTTCTCAGTCACGACCGTTGACCTTCTTTCAAGGACGTCTATCATGGTAAACGTATACATACTCTGGGGTGAAATCTTCCATATTACATTTGTTAAAATTCCCAGACGTTCTTCATACATAGCGTTGTACATCATATAATTTTCACACAAAGTCATATACGATAATCCTAACAGTAAAGGCTTTCAGTTGGCTAACCTCTCTTTACATCCAAGCCACGATTTTGGGAAATACTCTCGTCTACTCAATTTTTTTATCGTCTTTTTGTTGTACGCCATAATAGTTGAAGGCGATGAAGACACAGTATGGTATCTGTGGTCTGGTTTGTGTGTATGTCAAATGTAGCGTGGCATGTTGAGTAGCATCGGGTTAATTGAAGGAGGAACGTTGATTCACGACATGAAAAGTCAATGATGCTTGCAACAGCTAGTGACGGTTTTGTATAATTTATTATAAACGCCACAATGACGAAGTGTGTAGACATAAACAAGCAGGTACATCATAGGTACGATCAAACAGTCATTATTACATATGTAGTCAATTCAACAGGCACAGCAGACAGCATCAAAATAATGTGCATCATCTGCCTTTTTAGGATATCGTGAACTGCTATACATGTAGTCAGGTAGTAAACTTCCCCTTTCCATAAGAGCTAGTAGATATCAACTAGGAGATTAAATATGGTCTCCTCGATTTGACCTCAACAAGACAGGCATGTCTTTTGAGCGCCACATTATCGTCCTCTATGTTCCTTATACAGCAAAGGTATCAAACCTAGATCCATCAACAAAGTTCAGGAAGCAAATAGTCCGTAGGACAGGCATCAATCGATGCGTGACAATATAAGTGGATCGTGAGCTGAGCAAACTTGTCAAAATATATACTTTATAATAAGGCAGGCTAAGCGAAAGTCAACATCACAAGATGGCGATAAAGTCACTTAGCAAAAAAGGATTCATTTACCTGTTCATCAGGAATTAAATCACATAATCACATATGCCTCCAGGCATTAGGAATAACATGGAGATATATCATCTCAAAAAAGGAACAACAATAATGAGGACTCCTTCCTGAATAAACTAAGCGAAGACTAGCACATTGCTACGTCTCGCCGTACCAGCTTCTCTGCTCAGACTGACCTGGACGGAAATCGTTGAAAACAACGCCACAAAAAGGGACATGCGCAGAACACGCGAATCGAATACAACTCAGCCAAATTTACGAAACGAAGAATGTTCTACGATGTTCGACTAAAGACCTTTTACCTTAAAAGGAAATGAATCTTGAAACATTGCGATTGCCAACTGTTTTCAAAGAACTGGCGATCTGAGCGCTCCATAAATGGACATGACTCAAAATCGTTCACACAGCTATCGGCAACCCTAGCTATCAAGATAAGACAACTTCTTAACGATAGCTATCAAGATTAGACGACTGTAGAAATAAAAGTGACTACAATTCCATGAGTTCCTTCCCATGCATTAAAAAATTAACTATAGTCAGAATGCATGGTCAGAATAAGTTGCGACAAGTTTTTAGCAGCAACAGCAGCTATGATTGTTATGTTGCCTTAAATTATATTAAAATGTTGTTCTCAAAAATGCCTATCTTGAGATTGCCTGATCCTGCTAAACATTTTACCCTCAGAGTCGACGCCTCAAAATCTTCGATTGGAGGTTCGTTGTTGCAGGAATGGAATGGCTGTCTGCATCCCACACTCTATGTTAGTAGAAAGCTAACGCCTACAGAGCAGAGATTCCCCATTATAGAAAAGGAGTTGCTGGCGGTGGTATTTTGTTTTTCCAAACTACAGCGCTACTTGCTGGGAGCAAGTTTTACACTGGAAACTGACCAGAGAGC
This sequence comes from Oreohelix idahoensis, assembly GCA_024509875.1. Taxonomy (NCBI): domain Eukaryota; kingdom Metazoa; phylum Mollusca; class Gastropoda; order Stylommatophora; family Oreohelicidae; genus Oreohelix; species Oreohelix idahoensis. The sequence continues at coordinate 161,976 of JAMPIV010007650.1, read as the reverse complement.
CTTATCGTATCTGAAAACAGCACGCTTCAAAAACGAAAGAGCTGCCCGTTCCTCTCTGGCTCTCCAACCCTACGAATACCAGATAAAACCTATCAAGGGAAGCATAAATGTCATTGCCGTTGTGCTGTCTCGCTGTGTGAAACATCCACTGGTTGACGAATCAAATTCTGCTTCAACACATTTATAAGGATCAAGCCTGCGTTATTTTGCTGTTTACAAGTAAAAAACAATGGCACAACTTTAACGTTGTATAAACTGCTACATGGACCATCCATTGACAAGAGTGGTACATACTTCAGAAAATTTTCTGCCACAGTGTTTCGTCATTGACAGAAACAGTTTGCTAAACTACGAACAGTATGCCAAGCAACACGATGATGATGTTTTTACGTATAACCTAGATCAACTAAGATATCAAAGCCTTTGCCATGTGATTACTAATACGATTATTCAAGAACTATACTGCTATACTACATGCAAAGTTATAATATGACTATTTTCAAGATATAGTGGCAATGCGATTTGTTCAAGACACATTCTTTGAATTATTCAATAACTTTCCTTTTAAAATGGACTGCTACTTGCATAAAAAGGGAAACAACTAGAAAATGCCGATATCTGAAAAGTCAAAGGGGACATAACAAAATAAATTTTTCATCTCAACTTGGACTTTGAAAAATGGAAAATACAGAATGGACAACAGTGACTTTCAATTCGATTCCTATTGCAGGGAAGACAAACATTGACAGTTGAAATACATGAAACTTACATGTTTCAAAGGACTTATTTGTTAGTACAGATGAAAATGACTTTGCATCTTCGAGGATAATCTACAAATGTGTGAGAATTATGATCTAATGGAACTTTGTTCGAAAATATGTGATTGAAAAGAACTCTCGTGCAACAATCAATATTGACATTAAATAATTAATACAGTTGACATTCAAAAATCCGGCCATCGATAATCCGGTTCCTTCAGTTTTCCGGAATGGATTTCGGAGCGCATTTTTTAATTTACCTCGTTGGTGCGCCACTGTTTTCTGGAGCCGTTTATGTTTTGATGCAGCTGTTTGGGTCTTGCTTGCACGTGTTAACAGGCATTCCTGCTCATTCCTTCTCATCTCATTTATTTGCTGCTGTATAGCCCCGTTATGGATTCAGCAAATAAAAGAAGTGGTGTAAAACGTAAACATTTAATTTTCTTTCTTTAAAGGACTGTACAGGTAGTCATTTTCTGTTAAATATATACAGCATATATAACCCAAAAAAAACCGGCATTTTCAACAATCCGGCACTCCTCAGGTCCGGAGGTTGCCGGATTTTTGAATGTCAACTGTATCGTTAATTACTTGATATGTGTTTAATTCATCTAAACCACAGGAAGTTACATACATAGTGTAATGGATTATTTTAGTGTGTTCATATATTACTTAAAATATATTGTCACATTACAGTGTATTAACATGATCAGTCATCCCATCACACTACATACATACAGATAGTGATAACTATTTTGACATAATGTCGCAATCACTCATTATGAATTGATTTGTCTGCCTCATATGATCTATTGTGTCTTTGATTGCTAATTATGCATGTCATTGATAAATAGGGAGACTTACATGACTGACATGACATAGGGTGTTTGTTGACATGGTGTGCTGTATGAGTGCCTTGACTGACACATATTGACAGTTTTTTTCGCACTGCCCAATTATTAATATGGTGACCTCACAGTAGTGTCAAAAGAAATGTCTCTGAAATAGACAATGGGTTTAGCGATCTCATTACTGGATTCCACACCTTGTCTGTTTAATTGTCGATTGTGGAGCAAGCATCTAGATGCTATATCTATGGGGACAGTTGTGGGAGATTCTTGTGTCATCTGGTTACTCCAGTGATTTTATAGATTTGCAATGGAAATAATGAAAAGTTCCTTTTCATTATTTTACTGCAGGGGGGAGTAAATGTTATGTTTAAATATCATAACATTGGTTGTATACGATCACTTCCTGGTTTATTGTTTATAGACCGTTGTCATTAGTTTCCGGAAGTGACGTCTTGACTTCTGCTCAAAATAGTAGCAGACGATGGCTTGTTAATCTGGAACACAAACGCGTCTCTGAACTGGATTCTGCTTGTGTCGTTTGACCAGTATGCATGGAATGTGTCCAGTAGGACCTGATTTTAGATTGCGTTAATTGCCTTTGGGCATATTCATATTACACCTGCAAGATATGTTACCATCACTGCTTTATGCATTTATTAACTGTATAATGCCAGTTTAGTCTAAGCAGAGTGTGTGAAATTCTTGTGCACGTAAGTTGACTGTTCCAGTAAAACTGAAAGTATCAGAATCAAAGACAATAGCGACCTGTGCTTAGTAAAAGCCTTGATGTCGTACCATAGTCAATGTGGAGTATTGTTTAAATAAACGTGTGAAATGTGCCAAGAAGTTAAGCCTTAATGACTGAGTACCTGTGGTGCGGGCCAGGGAGAGTTGTGTGTTTGGCCATATTACTTATTATGTAATAATATAAAGGAATCAATAAGGATATCCCTGGAAAGGTGCTCAGCTGGCCAAGATATCTTCAAGAGATATAATACAGGACGTCTGGAGGAATGTTCCTGAATACATACATAATATTATAAAGATTTATTCCCTGCATCAGTGGGTGACACACTTCACAGCTTCATTGCGTTTGAATGTGTGTTTCCATTTCTTTACGTGACATGTCAATTTGGTATTCAATAAATGCCGTTTTGACTGATACAAATTACGTTTATATCATATTCGTCTTATGGTTTCAACCAAGGTTTTTCTAAGTGGCCCTTGACTTTTGACGAGTAGTATATAGATAGCGTGCAATTTTGCACAGATCTGAAACAAAGAAACAATAAAATTGATAGACACTAGAAACAACCACTTTCACCCGCTCTTACAACCCGCCTGGAAAAAAGAATGATTAATTATTAACACAACAAAAAAACTACTTGGTGGGGTCTCTAACTTTCCAGAAAGCCCCATCTTTCCTCTGCCTATCCTATTATATTTATAATTATAGTCTACTGTCCTGCTGCAGACGTATGCCTAAAGGTCTACACACATCTGACTGAACTATCTACTGTCCTACACAGCTAATCACAAGCACTGATCCTCTAACGGACTTCTTCAGTGTAACCTCAGAGGCTGTCCTCTGGCTCTATAAATTCTGTCTCTCCTCTGTTTCTGCTCAGGGTCTCTCTGACACTGCTGTCTTCTTGCTGAGTGGCGTCTCCATTACGCCCCTCCTCTCATTTAGTTTTCTGGAAAGGAAAGATAACCCTTTCTCCTTCCTCGAATACTGCTGATGATGACTTCTGAAATAATGACGAGGTACTTGACTTAGGAGGTATATGCTTTCCTGCTGCTGACACTTCTTTGACTTGCCAAGTTACCCCTCTTCTCTCATTTAGGACAACGTCATTATTATGGTCGTGAAGAAAAAAAAACGTTCAACAACACCCGGTAACGCGCCTAATCGAGTGTGTTATATAGAGCTCTGGATTTTAAGGAAAATCCAGTTCCCGCTGAAGAATGCTTCAATACATGAGAACGTATTTCTTTTCATTCGCCTCAGGCTCTTTCTCGAGCTCTCAGCTCATGAGATGCCTTATTGCCGTTGGAAAATTGTAGGGGCAGGTTACACCCTACTAATGAAAATGCTGTGAAGCAAAAATAATAACACCAGATAAACAACACATCAAATTATACTCGTCTCTAACACATAAACACCCTAACTAAAACATCTCCCGTCTTTCCCCTAATTAACACCTCTCCCCTACACAACTAAGCACAGCGATTAATAAATATTTATGCCCCAAACATCAGACTACCACGCCCTTCCTTTCTCTTTTCTCTACCCCATTTCAATGTAAATATCGATCTGGTAGGTAAACTCCCCGACACGGGCTGACCTAAATCTTTTGTTACGCCCGTCTAACCTCATGCGTCAAAACAATTCATGCTATGAAGCGAGACATTCCACATTAAAATTCCTAGGCCTACTTTCTACAAGTGACTCTGGAAGGTTTTATCAATTAATGCAATAATATATATCCACACCATCTAGGAAATATTAAATCCCATCTCAGTAATATTAATTACCACCTATCTTCTGACTACAAGAGGTTATTAATTAAACACGAGTAGTAAATACACAAATACTACGCCCTCTCAATAATGTTAATTCTGCCCCTTCTCGTCCAACTATACTGTTCAAAAAAAGAAACGCAACATTTTTGGTGTTACTTTTATAAAAGATATTCGCTGATTGGACATCAGTCAACCTATCAACTGTGTCCACCTGGTCATTAATTTCTCGTGGTTACCGGAATTGTACTCACCTCATGATTCGTGAGGTCATGAAAGAGGTAAAGGTCAAAACAACATTTTTGACAATAACTCGTGACAGGTTCATGAGAATCCCGTGAAACTTACTGAACACAAAACTCTCTGACCATATTATTGAATGCCTATAAAAGATTGAAGCTCCTCGAATAAATTCAGTTGAAAATTCAATGCGCAAGTATGGCTTATCTCACCACAGAACAACGACTCATCATCATTGGACGTTTACAGACTGGACAGTCACAAAGTGTAGTGGCCAGACAATTTAATGTGGTTAGAAGCACCATTAGTCGCTTTTGGAGGCGATTTCAAGAAACTGGCTCGGTGGCAGACCAGCCGCGCAGTGGAAGACCCAGAGTCACAACTCCTGCCGAAGACCGCTTCATACGGCTGCGTCACCTCAGGAATCGACTTGCATCTGCGTCCTCCACAGTCCAGTCAATGTCAGCAGCTCGTCGAATTTCAGATCAAACGGTCAGGAACCGGCTGCACAACTCTGGTCTTTGGGCTAGAAGGCCCTACAGAGGTCCTGTTCTTACGGACCGGCATCGCCAGAACCGACTGCAGTGGGCAAACCAGCATCGTCAATGGACCGTTGGGAATGACTGGAGACGGGTTTGGTTTAGTGATGAATCATTTTTTGTGCTCCAGCGACACGATAGACAGAGAAGAGTTTACCGCAGAGTCCATGAGCGCTACGCCCAAAACAGCGTTGATGAATCTCCTCCACATGGTGGTGGAGGTGTACTAATATTGGGGGCGATCAACTTCAAGAAGTGACCTGATGCAAATTGAAGGACGCCTGAATGCCCAAACGATACGTCGCTGAAATTCTTAGTCTTCACGTCCTTCCACTTCTGGCAGCACGAGGGTCGATTTTTTGAGCAGGATAACGCTCGACCTCATGTGGCACAACTCATCACCCAGTTCCTCGCTGACAACAACGTCTAGACCATTCCGTGGTCAGCCATGTCATCAGACATGAACCACATAAAACACTTATGGGGTGAACTCGACAGACGACTCCGCCAGCGAGACGTGGGTCCAGCCAATCTCCGACAGTTGTCTCTTGCACTGCGGGAAGAGTGGGCAGCCATTCCACAACAACAGATCCAACGGCTAATCGGATCCATGTCAAGGAGATGTCGTTCTCTGATAGAGGCCCGAGGAGGCCATACACCTTACTGAAACGGAGGCCTCAGTCGCAAAGAATAGAAGTCTAAACCAAATTTAATGAACATCATTTCATTGCTAAAGTCTGAAAGTTTCTTCATGCAAAGATTAAAACATTAATTCCGTCAAATAAAATTTTGGTACAAGTTTGAAATTTGGTGTCCATTACCACTGCAATAATGTTGCGTTTCTTTTTTTGAACAGTATACATTACCGAATTAATACCCCATTAAATAAAATACACACGTAATTAAAAATATGCAAATACGCTTGCGTATATATTTTACACATTATCATAATCAAAATGCGGTTTACACCATCCTCTGATTTCATATTATATAGCACCTGTTATCTTAGCGCTTAACCTTAAACAGTGAATATCTCAAAAACCGTTACACAAATCGAAGATAATACTAGCTTATCATAGAAAAAATTATAGGCAGACCTTACTTTTATATTATATCTATAGATAGCAATTGATGGCACATCGCGCTAATAGAATTAATTAACTCACAGAAGAAAACTTTAACTTTAACATGCTAAGATCTACAGAATCTATCTACTCGCTAATAAGTTAATTACATACCCAATACTCGAATTTCTCAGTAGAGTAGACGAAATGACTTTGATTCACGACCGTAATTTTTAAAAACCAGAGAGAGCGATAATGGCTACAACGCTGGTATATATCATAGAAAAATGACGCTAAAACACACGCCATACGTCATCGCGTCGCGTCCCTCTGGAGCCTCAGTGAACCAATAATTTTGCAGGAATAAGTTAATAACTGACCCCGGCCAATCAATCGTAACATAATTCATGACTCATGTGCATTACTGCTACCGCGCATATATATTGCGTCATGTTAGATAAGGTTACTACCGTACGTACAGACATTCCACGAAAGGAAAAAATCATCACGGCAATCAAATGGTTAAATAATGGAAAAGCTCCAGGCCACGATAACTTAAATGCTGAGTTATTCAAGGCAGATCCTGAACTAGCAGAAGAACTATTAGAACCACTACTTTCACAAGTCTGGGAAACTGAGACAACACCAACAGAGTGGAGTAAAGGAATAATTGTCAAATTGCCCAAGAAGGGCGACCTTGCAGACTGCAATAACTGGAGAGGAATTACTCTCCTCTCAGTTCCCAGTAAAATACTAGGCAGGATAATCATCCCGAAAATTTCAAAAGCAGTTGACCATAAACTGAGGAAAGAACAAGCAGGTTTTGGAAAGAACAGAAGATGTACAGATCATATATTCACCCCCAGGAACATCATAGAGCAGTGCTCAGAATGGCAGAGACAGCTATACATTAACGTTGTTGATTTTGAAAAAGGTTTTTTGACAGCATACACAGGGACAGCCTATGGAACATACTGAGGGCTTATGGAATTCCTAGCTGCATTGTTTCCATTATAAAAAGCCTCTATTCTAACTTTACATGCAGTGTTGGATTGAGTTATCTAACTGTCAAAGTGAAAACAGGATTACGACAGGGATGCCCCTTATCAACAACTTTATTTTTGACAGCCATAGATTGGGTGATGCGCCAGACAACAGAGGGCAGTCCAAGAGGAATTAGGTGGACAACGTTTTCTACACTGGAAGACCTGGAATATGCAGATGACATTGCACTACTCGCACATTCACATCAACACATCCAAGAAAAAATCGATAGACTGAATAAGTATAGCCAGCAGGTGGGTCTGAACATCAATCTGAAGAAGACAGAGGTCATGACACTCAATGTGGGCAATCCTGAGCCAAAAACAATTTAGGAACCAGAAGTTAGAACAGACAGACACATTTACTTACCTAGGATCAGTGCTTTTTTCTGGGTATACGTGGGGGCACGCCGTATTCCCACCTGTTTTTTTTTAAAACTTAATTTAAGTTTTAAAAATTGATTGTATACATTTCGTTATAATATTAAAACCTGTGCATCAATGTGTTTTGCGCGAATGAAAAAGATTTTCCACACAGAAACGAGATATAATGGTAACATTGATGCAGTAGTACATGGCACAGATGTGGGAACGAGTGTCTAAATATTCCGTTTAGTCCGCCGAGAAGCTTCGTAAAGGATCGGGCACAAAAATATTTCTTTATAAAATGAATAAAATAACACATTTTTTTCATCATCAATGCCGAAAAGAAAGAAAGTTGAAGACCCAGAAGAAATAATTAATTCATCTGAATCGACTTCTGTTCCATCATCAGTTTCTACTAAGACAAAGGAACAAATGGAACAAATGTGGCCTTCCTGTTGGACTTAAGACCAAAAGAATGATTTCTGTTAACAAAATGTTCGGTTATGTTGTGCAAAGGGCGGGAATATTGGTTGTGTTGTGCAAAAGGCGGGAATATTGGTTGTAGTGCTTGCCGAAAAGTTCAAACGCTTGGAACAGAGGCAAAAATGGGAATGAAGATATCAAAAAAATGGGCCAATTGTGAAGTTTCTCATTTTGGTACAACTCGAGAAGAGCAGTTAACATCTTTACGAACCAAATTATTTAAACACAAAGAAAGTGCTGGTCACAAAACTTCTGTCAAAATATTGGAATAGGCAAAGAAAGAAACACTAGAGAAGGTGTTCCTGAAATCCTTTTCACGCCAAAAAAAAAAAAGACAACCGCCAACATATCTCGCACGGCTTATTAAATTGCAAAAATAAATCAACCATTCAATAATTTTGAAATGGAAATTGACCTACAAGAACTTAACGGTGTTGATATGGGAAGAATACTTCACTCTACAAATGCTTGTATTAACATTATCAATCACATTATCAAAGAAATGAAAACTAACTTGGTCAGCAAAATTGTAATTTCCAAATCAAGAATATCATTAATCATTGATGAGGCAACAACAATTAGTCAGAAGTCTACATTGATCTTGTATATTCGTGTAATGATTTCTGGTTGTGAAATAACCACAACAGTTAATTTATTTATTGACTTGATAGAATTAAATGATGTAACGGCGACTGGGATTTTCTCTGCTTTGATTTGCCACCTGCAATCTGTCGGATGGATGACAGAGGAATACCTCAATGAATATTTAGTTTCTGTTGCGTGTGATGGTGCAGCGTTAATGTTTGGATCTCGTGGTGGAGTTAAGAAATTATTGAAAGATAAATTTCCATCAATAATTGTATGACACTGCGCCAATCATAGACTGGAATTATCTGACCATGATACTATGAAGACAGTTTCTGGAATTAACAGATTCAAATAATTTATTGACAAGTAATATGTTCTTTACCATGCATCACCAAAATATAGTCGAGAGCTGCAAGCATGTGCCAATTCACTAGAGATGCAGCTTTTAAAAATTGGAAGAATATTTAGCACTCGTTGGGTAACATCCAGTTTTCGTACAGTGTTTGCAGTTTGGCAGGATTACAAAGCATTGGTGAGTCATTTTACAAATGCTAAGGATGATTGTTCCAGAAACAGAAAAGATAGGTGCATGAATGAAGGATTGCTGAAGAAAATTACAACAGTGGAGTTTATTTTAGATTTAGGATTGATGTGTGACGCACTTCAAGAGCTTTCTGAACTGAGTGTGAAATTGCAGGAACGTAACATAAATTTGTATAGTGCCAATAAAGCGATTAAATGTCTTGCTCAAATCTTTGAAGAGAGACAAATAAATCCTGGACAATATTATGAAGAAGCCACCATTGTTGCCAATTCTCTCATTTTCCAAGGGATTTCTATATACAAAAAAAAAGATAGAAAGGAAGACCCACCAATCTGTCCTGTTTCATTTTATAAAAACTTGAAAATGTCGCTAGAAAAGAAATTACTTGACGATGAAGAAGCTGATTTACCTAAATGGGCCTGAGTGCTAGATCAGAAACAATAGCCAGAAGAAACATAAAATCATTTGACATTTGGGGAAGCTGAAATAAGAAATGTGTATAGACGACTTCGCTTGAGTGAAAGAGAGATGTTACAGAGTTTTCGAGAATACCTGGAGGACAAAAGAATTCCAGATGGATTACGTCAATTAACACACACTGTCGATAGATCACTCCAATCTCTTCAAGTCAATGTCAACGGAATTTTTCACAGATGAACCTTATAGTAACCCCTTTAAGATCTTCGTGGTTGACTAAGACAATATCGGCAGAGATGTTCATCAAGATTGTTGGGCCCCCTCTACGTCAAATCGATCCAACAAAATTTGTTGAATCTTGGTTACATTTGGGACATCACTCCCCTATTGACACAAAGCAAATAGAGAAATCGAGACATTGAACCTTCTGCAGGCATGACTCAGATTTGGAGTTTATTATAAATATTTTTCAATTAAGTAAGTATTGTAAATCTTTCGTGCAAATAAAAGGGAAGGTCAAAAAGTAATGCCTCCTATTTTTTATGTATGTAAATACTGCATCGGTGTGCAATTTGTAAATTTAGCAGAATTCCTCAAACACTCTTCTGCACTGTATAGCATTACCAACCTGTTTCAGTAACAGGTGGCACCACTGTAACAGTTTAAAAATGGCTGCCAAAGACGTTCGGTTAAAACAACGTTATGTCATAGAATTCCTCAATGCTGAAGACGAGACCCCAATTCGCATCCACGAACGTTTGAAGAATGTTTATGGAGATTCAACAGTGGACGTTAGCACTGTCCGACGTTGGGTACATCGTTGTGACAAAGCTGAAGTAGAATCCAAGAGGCAGTCAATGGAATGGCATCACACAACATCGCCGACAAGAAAGAAGTTCACAAGTTCATCTGTAGGGAAAGTTATGGCCTCCGTGTTTTGGTATGAGAAGGGTGTGATTCTTCTCGACTTCTTGGAACAGGGAAACACGGTGAATGCAGGCCATTACATTGAAACTTTGAAGAAGCTTAGAGGTCGTCTTCTGCGACTTTACCCATTAAAAGATCAGAGAACTGCACTACTGTTGCACGATAATGCCACGCCACACACCGCTAAACGCACCATTGATGCGATTGCAGAATTTGGCTGGACATTATTACTACATCCCCCTTACAGTCCCGATCTTGCACCTTCTGACTTCCATCTGTTTGGACCACTGAAAGAAGATCTTCGCGGACATCACTTTGAGGACACCGAGACCCTTAAACGCGCCGTACGCCAGTGGTTTAGAAAAAGCACTGCCTAGGGTGCATAGTAACACCAGATGGCGGAACAAGCAAGGGCATTAACAACAGAATTAATCAAGCGAGAACAGCCTTTGCTAGTCTCAATGTCGAAGATTTGTGATAGGTGATTAAGACTTAGTTTGGTCCCTTCTGAATTGACATAGAATAAGTAATAGCTCAGTGGGAGGTGATAAAATAGAAATAGATTTCACGAGTGAGGTGGAGGAAATATATTAGATTCGGTCTCTGACACTCGAGAAGCTTCTCTCAGTCAGCCTATCATCTACAACAGAGTTAGATTAGTCAGACAAATCTAATATAATATATATTAATATATATAGGACCTCACATTCCCACACACATAAGTGACGACAATAGACGCACAAACGTGAAACTATGACAGTGAAAAATTATGGATATTTGGGAACGAACTGACCAACACACTGATTAAGTTTAATTGAATTTTAATTATCAGACTAAAATTCCGTCACAACACATAAATAAATTTACATTTAAGCATATACAAATAGTCATAAAGTCCATGAATTGCTACAAGAATGATAGACCCATTGGTATGATCTTTTCCCCCGATGTATAGCCCACAGTCCCGTTAGAAGAGAAGTGATAGCCACACAGAGTCACGGATACATATGATTTAGTCTAAGATTTCCCTTTAAAGGTATGAACAGGCTTGGATACTCTGATATATCCTAAGGAAAAATATTGTTAGCAACAAAACAACAAAACTTGCATAAAGAAATTGTTTTTACAGCAAAATGGGTGCCAAAATACAACAATAAAGGAATCACTCAGTCCTGCATTCACTCTATTCAGTCAGCCGTGATCACGTGCTTTCATGCATACTTACAGCTTTGGTAGCAACTTCTGGAAACACAATTTTTAGGACATGCACATACAGACTCTCCAATGCTAGACTTGGCCAAGAGAACCCCAGTTCCAAAAAGACGGGTTGAATTCACTGCTTCAGGGAAACGTTTTCTTGGTTATTCTTATTTTGGATGTCTGTTTAAGTCACATTAAAATTGTCCAGGCACGAACGTTAACAGCGAGCACAGTGTCAATAGCTTAGGTTTCTAGAAATGAGGAATGTCAGGTCGGTGCCTTATCTCAGTATAGGACTTTATTTGGTCACATCACCACTGGTCAAAACTACGTCGGAATGTTACTGATAGTGATATTTACTTTACACAAGGGCTGAAAATGTACTTGAGAATTTGTGAAGAAATATGATCTGGCTCAAAGGCACAGTATAAGCATTTAGTTCTTAAAAACCCGTTAGTGAGAGTTGTACTCTCTCTATTTATGGAGACACACGCACTTTCAGACAGGTGATAACTTGTAAACCCACGTGGTTAAAGGTAAAATGTTTCTTCTCTCAATTTGTACTCAAACGCTGGCAAAGTTGGGTTACCCCAGTTTCACTAAATAAAGAAAACAACAAATAAAATACTTATACATACTATGTACAAAGTTATAACTTACATTATAAACTGCAAGCGTAGAGCTTGTCTTATCATTTAACACTCCTGTGAAATAAGTTATATTCATAAAATCAGTCATCATGAATTAGAAATACATACGTATTTCGTCAATACTCAATGATGAATCGATGCTGATATAAGTTAGTTTTAACATATTCTCGACTGGTTATTAGCAGTTAAATTTAATTCATTACAGCTGCATACGTTTAAGCTAGAAATTATAATTTATTCTGCTTTCCACTGTAACACGTCAGATAGCGAATATAACGGACTTACAATTTAATTTTATCTGCAAACAAGAAACTAGTGGAAATAAAATAGGCGATCAACACTTAATCACTCACAAAATACTAGATATCAAATATATATTTACCTCAACACAGAACTACTAAGAACTAAACCACTTCGACCAACTAAATGCCATCTTCTATCAACAGAGATTCTTAGGAATCGAACGTAGGTTGTTCTAGTCTTGACTGCGAAGTTACTGAGTGAATGAAATCTAAAACTCCGGTTAAGATATATGAAACAGAAAAAGGATCCCACACTATTTCGAAACCCCTGTCTTTCCCCTCTCCTCTTAACACTACGTTAAACCAAGAGACTGCCATAAACTGCCAATTCGCGTCTTTGACACCTCCCTCTAAGAAACTGGCCGTAGAGTGCCGTGTCAGATGGAAATGCTAGACGAATGTCTCATTTCTGGTCGAGGCAGGTGGCAGTTTTCACACCTCGCCGGGAACTTTAGCCGAAGAAACTCGCGTGACAGATGAAAATGTAGACAATTGTCTGCATCTATGTCTGGCGAAACGAATTATCACACATTCCGTCTACCTGCAGCGACTTACATCTGATGTAATAAAGTGCGTTACCAGTGTATGAGAAAAAAACGGTAAAGTCAGAATGGGAAAGTATCAGAATGGGAAAGTAAATATTTTTCGCAAACGAACAAATGCGAAAAACATCAAAAGGATGAAAGAGCGATAATAAAGTAGAGGACACGGGTAGAAAAAGAAAAGAATATAGAATTTTTTTTGCTCATAAATCTCTATGCGACACTCAACAACATTTGGAAGTCTTCCCAGTACTGCACAAACACCAAATTAAGACTGTATGAGAGCTATGTACTTTCTTTGCTTCTGTATGGTGCGGAATGCTGGAGAGTAACAGAGAAGGGAATGTCGAAACTGTCCTCTGTCCACACAATCTGCCTAAGGAATATTCTCAAAATCTTTTGGCCGAATACCATCAGCAACCAAGCACTGCTTATTCGGAGAAACCAGGAGGACATGCACACTATCATAGTTGGCAGACGATGGAGTTGGGTTGGCCACATCCTCAGAAGGGACCCTGATACCATTATAAGAACAGCTATGCTATGGACCCCCGAAGGAAAACGAAAGAGAGGCCGACCAAAAACAACCTGGCGAAGAACTGTGGAAGCTGAAATGCAAAGAATGAACCAGAGTTGGGGCACTGTACGAAGGATTGCCTTGACCGAACAAAGAGGAATCAATTAGTTGCTGCCCTACAAGACGCCACCAGGCGTGATGACCACTGACTGCTTGGAGAGTCTTCGGCTATGGATCAAAGAAGATATACGAAATGTCCGGTGTCACACAAGAAATACCACGGACAGCTAAAATGAGTAATGAGGATGTCTTGAAAGAGGTCAAGGTGCAAAGGAAGTTTATTCCTTAGGTTAGAAGGAAGCAATCGACTTTCTTTATGCATGCAATGAGAAGAAGAAAGCTAAAGTATATCGTGACAACGGAAAAGATAGAAAGAAAAAGAGGTATGGGGAAGACAAAGAGAGAAGATACTAGTCGGTTTGACATTATGGCATGGAAAGACGTCACAACAGAACTGATCAATAGTACTGTAAAGAGGAAGTTGTGGAGAGACACGATCATCTACGCCACCAGAAAACCGTACAGATAGGTTCTGAGTTTGACTGAAAACACGGGACGTTTGTGATTGCAGCTGACGAGCGCCGAACCTTGAGGCGTTCCTTATTTTGATTGTATCGTTTTATCGTAAAACACAAAGGATGTATTTGACTTGATAGCTAGTTACGTCTAGGAAAAGGGTGTAGTCATATTGGTGACACACAGCTTACATAAACCTGTCGAAACACTGTATGTATAGTCCAGAAATATACACCGGTCATGGGGGGGGGGGGGGGGGGGGGGGGGGGGGGGGGGGGGGGGGGGGGGGGGGGGGGGGTGGGGGGGGGGGGGGGGGGGCGGGGAGAATCAGATCACCATTTTTCGGACACATAACATAACACTCAACAATCACTTAAACAGAATCCAGCTACAACAAACCCCAAGTTGCCAGCTATGTACCTACCTCTATGAAACTATTGACCACAACCTCTTCGAGTGCCCAGTACTCGATGAAGGTAGGAAAATTTTCTTTCCTCCGAGGCCAGATTAGTGGAACATCTGATATGGAACAAATCAACAACGTGTCAACAAATTCAGATATCACTACATTGCATTGGCCCGAAGAGTAAGATGCCAAACACTGCTGAATGTAAATGAATACTGTTCAGCCTGGTTAACACAATGGACATAAATAGACTGTGAGCTTGTCATGTAGATATAAAATGTTCAGCAAAAAACATGTGACAGTGGAGTTTCAGTGTTCAGTGGTTCTGGATCCTAAAATAGCGGCAAACTACATAGCGAAACATTACCCACGCAACGCCTGGACCCATGAATACACAGATGGATCAGTGTCACAGTGACTGATGATTTATTTTACCGTCACGTCCCATCTTTTATTACTCTTTTAATGTTCTGATTTCTTCGACTTTTTGCGTAGGTAGTCCATTATTCCTCTCTCAGACCCCACCCCCGCGGTTTGTTTTCGTTCTGGCCTTCATTATAAATTCAACACTGGTCAGTAGCGGTCAGCTCAGCCAACGATAATATTACCTGAGCTGCACCTGGTGTTTGTGTGACCTGGGAACTCTGACGGCGCGTAAAAGCGTTGATCTTCAGTGTGAAAGAGTTCTTTGAAGTCCGTTAGCGGGATTCAGAGGAGATAATACTCGCGTTCGTCCTTGGTGGTTGTAGTCCTTGAACGAACGCCGTAGTTAGTGCTAGAAATATTACGTCTTATATGTAGGGAACTTTCTCGCGGTGGTTGCTTGTGATGTAGACTTAGAATAACATTTGTCTTACCTATGATTTCGATATTCACAGTTCATCTGTGGGAAACAGGCTATGCCAGTCCTGGGGGGTAGACTATAAATTTAGATAGATTTAATCAGTCAAGCACACTCGTAAAAATATTTCCTGCCCGTGATGACCAAAATGAGACTAAGGCAGACGGAAACACGGAACTAAATTGTGTTTGCCTAAGTTCTCGTCATTTTCGGGGTAAGTAGACATCTATTATAATTTATATTTATGTTAGTTTTATATATACCTGATAGTAGTGTGACTTGAATTCATTTAGAGGAATTTTCCCGGTAATTAGTTCAGTGATAACGTAGTGCAGCCTACCGCCTTAGTTAAACGAGTGACGAAACCGTCAGGTGTCAGTGTTATTTGTTTACCATGGGTTAACGATAAACTTACGATAACAGATACTTACTAGGCGTAGAACCTAAGTCCGTGCAGTGCTTACCATTTGAGATAAGAGTAGGCCAAAATAACTTGTCATTTACTGTAAGGAAATGTCAGCGGTGTAGGTTATTCACTTTAAAAAAACTGGATAGTGATGTGCGTGCACTATAACCCTGAATTAACAGAGGTAGTACCTTATGGGAACTTCTAGTGGTTGTGTGGAATCATTATATGCCGATTTGGGTAGTTAGACACTAATTATAACTTTCACAGAAAGCAGTCACCAGCCATAGATATAATTATATCTTATGTTCAGTCACAACTGTATTATTATAGCAAGAACATTGCATTTTCAATGTATCCATTTGTGGGATGTTAATATTTTCCCCAAAGGGCGCATACCAACTATTGTGTAATGTCAAATGCTGTATGTTTATGTAAATTCACTTAATGTTGTAAGATTAATAGCATATCCACTCAACTGTAACTACAGGGTTAAGTTTCCCGTATGTTGAGTTGGAAGAAGACGAAGTAGATTTTGCTGTCAGAACTTTTACTGACAGGTACATGTATGTACCAGATATATTAGCCTATACGGGCGCATGCTGATAATTGATAGAGAGGAAGGAACAGGAAGGCGACTTATATGGGTAAAGACAGCCCTAAACTATCATAGCAAAGATTAAATTAATTCAATCCCATAGTAAAGAATAACTGTTTAGTATAACGTTATTGTAATTTTGTTGTTTGCTTGATGTAAAGGTCGTCTCTTTTTGGGTCTCAGTTTCAGGGCATACTGGTTTGCTATCGAAAGAGTCCAGTCAGTCGACGAAAGTCACATTCTCATCGCTCTCACGGTTCCTGAACGCAATTAGCACCACGAGTTGTCACCCCATACCTGAAGCAAAACCCTTTGCCAACGCCCCATCCCTCTAATGGGAAATAAAACTCACGCAGTGTGTAACGAGCAATAGCAAATCTGGCCATCTCATTTTGCAGTAGTAGTTTCCTACTCGCCTCTTGATCACCAGTCAGGGCATTGCGGCTTCCATCATATCTGTCAACCCAGCATCTTTAGCAGAATTTAATACACCAGGTGTGTGCTTAAACGGAGCACCCCAGATACCAATAATAGTTCAAGCCAGCCAAACCCAGATTGTACACCAAGCACGCAGGCATAATTTCAGCGCCGGGATAATAGCGCAAATGGACCATTTGTCCTAAAGTAACCTCGTCTTGAGTGTGTTTCTGGTCATCAAAAAACCCTCCGCACTTATGAGCGGTCAGCCGGATAATAGACAGTCATATACAGCCCATCGCGCCATTAGGGTGGCACCAACGATAGCGCCTACAGTGGATTTATTCATGTTATTTCCATCACCTATGGAGGATATCTAAACGTAAAGACACTTCCTAAAGCTATTGCATTAGATTCCACGAAAACGGACAGATTGAAACTCGGTTTATTCATTTCTCGGTGTTCAACAGGTTTTATGTTGGTGGTGTGTGTGTTCGTTGGTGTGTATTTGCATATTTGTGATTATTGATGTATTTTTATGTTGTTTGTGCTGATATACATTATTTTCATATATTTCTTCTTTAATAAATTTTACTCATTTATTAATGCGCTGTTCACGACCCTTTCATCCATAATTAATATTACAAGCTCTTTACTATAGTCTCTAGTTTTGACAAGAGAAAAGAGAAAGAGCGGGTGTTACTTAGACTATATAAGTGTGTTGAGGCTTGGATAGAGAGATAACTTTAATAAATCCTCTTCCAGGTTGGTCTCAAGTTCACCCTACTTACACCTTATCTATGTGTAATCTATAACTTTGTCAGTTCACTATCATTGACGATTTCCCTACTATTGTCTAACTCGACAAATACTCTAACACTTTAACTCAATCACGACAATCAGCAACAAATGCAACACAAAATGGAGGTGGGGATGTCTTTCTGACCTTAAGCACTGGTGCAGAAAAAAGGCTGTCAGTGGCGACAAGATGATTCTCCAGTAACTTCAGAGCAGATGCCTTGAAAACTGCAGCAGAGGTTATATTGACTGAAGAAAGCGCAGAGAGACAAGTTGCTTTTTTTACTGATGCATCATCATGTGACGTATTCTTTCCAGAAAGTTGTCTCCATTACAGCTGCTCTGAACGCATCACGATTCTGGGCAAGTCGACCTGCATCAGCCAAAGACAAGTTCAGACTCTCTGTGATGTCCTGGGTCCACCGTCGTCTAGGTCGACCCCTTCCCCTTTTTCCAGGGACCATGCCTTCCATCACTGTTTTTTCCAGACTATTATGTCTTTTTATATGACCGAAAAATTTCAGCTTCCTTATTGCGATGGTATTTATGGGGCCAATGTTCCTGTACGTTTAGTGAGTGCAGTACTTCTCTGTTGGTCTTTTTTTCTGTCCAGGGTATTCTCAACATCCTTCTGTAGCATTTCATTTCGAATGATGTAATTTTTTTGCAACTGTTTATTGAGTGTCCAAGTCTCGCAGCCGTATGTTGCTACTGGGAATATACATGCTCTGATCAGTTGTAACTTTGTTTCTTTGCTTGTGCCTTGCCATAGGTTTTTCATCTGTATTAGTTTATGTGAAGCAATTGCAAGTCTTCTTTTAATTTCTACTGCACAGTCGTCAGAGCTGTTGATGATTGATCCTAAGTATTCGAATTCATTAACACTTTCCAGTTCTTCGTTATCAATTTCAATTTCTGGTTTGGTCTTTACTTTGTCTGTTGTCAATACTTTGGTCTTCTTGGTGTTTAGGTATAGATTCTGGGCCTCGCTGTGTTTTTTTTGGTGGACAGAATTAATTGTTCAAGTCCTTCTGGGTTGGTCGATAGGAGGACTGTGTCGTCAGCATATCTGATTTCCGGGATCTGGTACCCGCCGATGTTAAATGAGTCAAACTCTGTGTGTTCTTGGTCATCTCTTACGTTTCTCATGATATTCTCGGCATAAATGTTAAACAGGTAAGGAGAAAGGGTACAGCCTTGTCTTACTCCTTTCTGTACTTGAAACCATTCAGATGTTTCCCCCTCTATTGTTACGGCTGCCTGTTGTTCTTGGTACAGCAGAGGATGAGTATTATAAGGTGGTTGGAAATCCCAGATTTTTCATAATAGCCCATAACTGCTGATGTTGTACACAATCGAAAGCTTTGGTGTAATCAATAAAACAAGTATGTAGGTCAACGTTGAATTCTCTACACTTTTCTATGATGATCCTCATGTTGAATATATGATCTCTAGTGCCTCTACCTGGTCGAAAACCCGCCTGTACTTCGTTTACTTCTGTTTCTAGCTTTTGTTGCATCCTTTTCATTATGATTTGTAATAGTATTTTGCTGGCATGGCTTATAAGAGCTATAGTTCTGTAGTTTGTGCACAGTTTCAGGTTGCCCTTTTTTGGCAAGGGTATGTTAATTGATCTTTTCCATTCCTTGGGCCAAATTCCGCTTTGCCAGATCTTGCAGCATAATGCATGGTATATACGAGCGCTGCCTTCTCCTCCTGCCTGTATCATTTCAGCTGTTATTTCATCACAACCAGGAGATTTTCCACTTTTTAAGTGTTTGATTGCGTTCCGGACTTCCTCTATGGTAGGTTCTGGGTCACGTTCCGCTTCATTCATGACGTTGTTATCTGCCGCTTTGTTTATTTCCGTATACATTTCTTGACAGTACTCCTTCCATCTGTTCAGAATATCTTTACGTTCTGTTAGAGTGTCGCCTTTATTGTCGTTTATTGCACGAGGTGATGATTTAAAGTTGCTGTTCTTCAATGTTCTTACTTCAGAAAACATATTCTTACTCAATCCCTGTTCGCGCATTTTCTCTATTTTCCTGCAGGTGTCGTTTATGTATTATTGTTTGTCTTGTCTGACTCGTTTTTTAATCTGCTTTGTGTATTCCTTGTACAACTCCTGATTTTCTGTATCTTTTTTGGACTTCATTTTTCTTCTCTGTACCACCAACTTCAGTGTTTCGTCTGAGATGTATTCTCGTCTCTTTATACTTCTTTTAGGAATTAACCTCTGTGCATTTGTAATATAAACATCTCTGATGTTATTGGCAAGTTCATCTGGTGTCATTTCCTCCTGTACTGCCATAAGAATGTCAAATTTGTTCTGAATATCGACACTGTTTTCTTCTGGTGTGGCGCTTGTGTCATAACGTATTACTTTGTCGCTTATAACGACTTTTTTCAATTTGATCTTGAAGTTTGCAGCAAGAAGTTCATGGTCGGAGTCACAGTCTGCTCCTGGGAGCGTCTTGATGGATGAGATACAAGATCGTCACCTTTGTTGTATTAAGATGTAATCTATTTGGTTCTTGCTTTTTCCGTCCGGTGACGTCCATGTATATAGTCTTCTAGGGTGTTGCATGAAAAGAGTATTTGTGATGACTAGGTTGTTTTCTAGGCAGAATGTTGTCAAGCGTTCTCCTCTCTCATTTCTCTGACCCAATCCATAACTTCCTTTCACTCTTTTTTCATGTTCTAATCTTTCGTTTCCAACTTTGGCATTAAAATCTCCCATTATTATCCTAATATCTTGCTTATTTGCTTTCTCTAATGCGTGTTGCAGTTCATTTTAAAAATCTTCAATTTCCTGTTCTTCAGCAGCTGCTGTTGGCGCATATGTTTGTATAATTGTGATGTTCTTTCTTTTTCCTTTCAGTCTGATTGTGACAATGCGGTCATTTATGGGATTATATCCTAATAGGGAGGCAGCTGTCCTTTTAGACAGGTAGAAGCCGACGCCGCTCTGACCTCCTTTCTCTTTGCCTGAGTATATGAATGTTCCTCCTGATGGAATAGAAAAGTGTCCCTGGCCCGACCATCTGTGCTCTGAGATGCCCAGGATATCGATGTTTAGTCTTTCCATCTCGTTCTTCACTATGTACTGTTTTCCTTGGTATAAGCTTCTGACGTTCCATGTTCCTATTTTGATTATTTTTCTAAGACCGATGACATGGTTTTCCGTGGTAACACAGTCAGGCTTTTGGCCGTCATCACGATTACCTGTACTGACGCTGCCAACGATCTCTTCCCCAGTTAAATATGATCTGCCTGGCCTGGGGGCCTCACCACCAGATCTTTGCGTAGTATTCAGATTAGCCATTATGAATTTCTTGGCATTGTACATCCAGTAGTTTGCCATTGCTTTCTGGACGGTTCTGGCCGCTTACCATTACAGTCCATGGTGCGCCCTCAGCCCGATACCAGGCCTTTCCAACTCCTGCCCTAGAAGCCGTTGTCAAAATATTATTGATCATCTGCCCGTTCGGCCAGCAGTTGTGTGTACTGTTTAAGGGGGACCTCCCTTTTTCAATTTGCTCACGTAGTTCTGCCGGCCAGTCAAAGCCGTTGCCCGGGGGGTGGCGCTGCCATACACAAGCATACTCGAGGAGCCATACGTGAGCTGAACTGGAGTGGGGGAACCAAATAGGATCCAGGCCATCCTCAAAAAGAGGAAGTGACTGCCTCTCACCGTGAGGTACTATCCCTTAAACACTCCAGCCCTACCCTCCCCCCCCCCCTCCCTTACTGATGCACAGTCAGTAATTGCAACGTTGAAAAGCCAAAATAATACAGACCTGGATGATCTCATAATAGTGCTCCACAAACTTTGTCAACGATTCAAAAGTGTTGTGATCCAATGGATCCCATCTCATTGTAACATCACCGGCAGTGAAGAGGCTGACAGAATGGCAAAGGAAAGTTCACATCTACCTCAGCCTGATGCAAGCATAACTTTTGAGGAGGCAAAGAGTTTTATTAGAATCAGATACAGAAACAAATGGAATGTAGAACAACCAGGGCACACACAGAATGATGCTTACTACCAGCTCCACAGAAGAGAACAAGTGGTAATCTTCAGACTCCGCACTGGCCACAACAGATTGAGATACCATCTATTCAACAAGCTAAAGAGAGGAACTACCGATCAGTGTAACTGTGGCACTAATAAAATGACTGCTGAACATCTGCTTCAAAGTTGCCCCTTATATGCGGTACAGAGAAAGCGCATATGGCCGACGCCAGCTTCTTTCGTGGAAAACCTTTACGGGGATTCAAATAGCCTCAAACTGACTACTGCTTTCTTTGAGAACATTCAAGTGGACGTCTGAGAGTGTACGAAGAAGAAGAAGAAGGATCGTAAATGTGAGTTGAGAAGAGTTGTGAGCTGAATGCTGGGCGAGCTAGCTGTATCGTTTATTATTCTGAAGCGGAGAAATGGAATAGGATTACGAATTACGACGTATTCTGTGACATGCTGTTTTATCTGTATTCCTTGGAAAATATCAATGTTCATAACATTGCTCATTATTATGTGTATTTGGGACTGAACCTCTGAGTTGTTATTTCATCCAGGAGTAAATGTGTGATCTACAAGGACCTTTCATATTCATAGGCAATGTCACGCGCCATCACACAAGCTATGCATTTCCCCTCACACACAACATATCTACTCTACATACATTTATATTATTATATACAGTACATAATTACCGATGTATGTTACGTCGGCCGGTCTCATTCAAAATAGTAATTCGCGCCAGAAAAAAAGTGCGCAACGCACGGTGAGCAACTTGCGCGGCGTGGGTGTTATATAAAACAAATACTTTGGTTTTATTTTTTATTTTATTTTTTGATTATTCTTTCACGAAATTAGTAGCGGTCCACAAAGAAAAAGTGAGTAAAAGTTGATGCGTTGAAAAATTGTATTGTTTCCATTATATATGTGGCCGGGTAGGGTAGTGGGGGTTGCTGTTTAAATTGCAGAGAGTATTAGATTTTGATGACTAGCTAGCCTGCTAGAGGTGATGATTTCTCTCTACAGTCTTACAGGACTTAACCAGGTTCGGGGACAATCCTCTATGATGTTTTATTTTAGAGCATATGGTTATTATTTGTGTTGCACCTGCAATGATTAGCTTTGGCATGATCCTTTTATAATTTGTATGATGGCTAACTGCAAACATATGAACTGGGTTAAGTCAAATGGTAACCACACCAAATTTGCATAATAGCATGTTGACATTTAATAAACAAGCATAAGAAGTCAATGCATTATTTTAATGATGCAATATTCCTTATTGCATCTCGTAATCTTTTCAAGTTGCTAAAACATGGCGTGGCTCCTCTATCCTTCTAGTGTTCCTTCGTTTATTTGTTAATGTGGTCTAGATTTCACGACGTTTTTCTTATCTCTTCATTTCTATGAAGAGCCAAACTTTCTCTTATTCATTAGTATTCCTTAGTTTGACTTTCTCTCAGCTTAAGGACCTTCATCCTTGGTAAAAGGTTCAAATATATGCCTGGGTTTACAATTCTTTACTCAGTTTTCGAGCGTAGCTCCGTTTCAGTTATGACTGTGGGCTCTAACATCTATTGCATCAAATTGTTAGCACTACTTACGGTTCTCGTGAATTCACAACACATATCATTCTACATTACGAAGTTACACAGTTGCATTAATTGTGCGAAGTCAATCTCCTCTATTAGAATATCACTGAGCAAAGAGAATTACGTCATGTCTCGACCGCTCTAAATTCATTACTGATCAAAAAAATGGCTTCGTCTCTCGTTCATTCCGGGAAGAGGAAAGGGACTGAGCCTAACCATTGGTTGGAAAACACGTGACCAACGCACTTATACACGCGAAGCTTGGCCTAAAATAATGCGTGGCTTTTCGAAGCTAACCTGGTTTAATTAAACATCTGCGTTAAGATTTTTTTAATCTTCTGTTTCTATAAAAATTTATTTTATATGTTAATATAGCCTGTATCTGAAAACTCATGGTATACGCGGTTACATACAGATCCCGGGGCCCTGCAAATGTATCCCGTAGGGAGACATTTGAGTACTATCAAATCTTAAAAAATTTATCCCAAAAAATTTCTTAAGTTCTAAAAAAATGTTCAGAAAAATTTAAAGTTCAAAAAATTTTCTAAGTCCAAAAATAATTCGGAAAAATTTAAACTAATTCCTAAACTGGGTTCCTATATCTATGTGAGATCAACTTCTCTATAAAACTTAGGGATGGACATCAACTTCAAAAAATTTTTTTTACTATCCAGCATTTTACAACATTTTTCATCACATTTTTAAATTGGCAACCCTGACCAACAAAAATATTCATTAAGTCATCACTCAAAAATATGGGGAGTGGCAACATTGGGAACATGAACAATAATATCCTATTTCATTATCATAATCCACATGCATGTTATTCCAACAATATAATTGACACACTGTATTGGACATTGTGGGGGAAAACCTAATTCTATCTCTGTGTCCTCCGAGTGGTTCAAAATTTTATGTTATTTTCACTCCTGGGGGCGGGGAGCCGCGCTAGCGTAGTGGTTACAACACCGCTCTGGCGACCGGGTGATACAGGATCAAACCCGGGCGACGGCATTTGAGGATTTTTCGTCGACCGGGATTTGGACTTTTTGAAGGAGTGTCGTCGGTCCGACCCTTAACGAGTATTTGCCTGAATGGCGAGGGACATTATTTATTGAGTAAGCACTCCATGTATATTGCAGTAGAAAGTATTCCCATTTTTTTTTTTTTTTTTTTTTAAATCCACATCATCTTTCCAAATGACGATCCAATTGTGTAAGTCAGTTAATTTATCCGTGGTGATCCATCATGCTTTCTTTTGTTATTTATTATTGCATATGGGAAACAATTTCAGATCTGTACATAATCATTTTCAAACCTTAATGTAACAATTTATTCTGATAAGCAATTACAATGTACCAAATAAAATGATTAAAAATCTCATTACTTGTACTTGTTCATTTACTTTTGAAATAACCTGGTATCCTTGACAATATGTATCTGTTATCACTTGTTTATCCTTGTATACCATTTTGTATTTCCTTTATTTTTTTTTTTTTTTCATAGATCCCATATTTTCCATATATATGTGGTGCTCCAATATTTTATAGGTGTGAACCTTTCCTAGTCTTCTTGTTTATACTGGGAATTCATCAGTATTGACTTTCAATGTATGACATCCAACAATATATTTATCAACAACACATCGACTAATCATTTGTAAACATCAACAAAACTTTCATAATTTTATCGCAATATGAGGTAAAATACTTTTGTACATATTTGCAGGACTTTAACACCAACTCTGCCTTCGCAGGTCGAAGGTTAGTCAGAGTTATGTGGTGCCTGTAACATCCGCTGACTACAGCCAGATGGGTGACTTATGGTACTTATAATTTAAAAATCTCGTCCGTCAGTTATCTTAAGTGTGGGGCGGGGGTCTATTTCCTAGTGTCGTTGACAAAGTTTGCTGCATTTCCAATTTAGGTATTCTTTTCTTATGTCATAATATCTCCATGATATATCTGTGACATGTCTGTCCTTGGGATAACATTATTTTTTATCCAATATCCTCGGGGTGAGCAAATCTCAGTACGTCCAATTTCATCCATCATTTATTTTTTTCTCTCTTGTAATTCTGGGTATGTTATGAGTATAGTAAATTGTCAAATTATTTCAACTATCTTACAACATTCTGTAATTCGTGATAAGGAATAGTCATTTGTTATACAACCATGTTCATATTACAAAGGCAATGAGCAAAAATCAAAAAAGGTTTCTCCAAAAATGCGGATGTATCTCTATTTCCTTTACCTCTGAGCGTAGCAATTATTCAGTCATTATTTTTTTTCATTATTTAATCTCCATTTTGTGTCTTTAGTATCTGTGGTTCCATGAGATTATCATAATCTATTTGTCCCTTGTCTACTGATTATCCTTCAATAATGACTTCAAATATGGTCCTCATGTGTGTAACAATCATCTGCTCCGATTTGTTCCATGACTATGGTATTCATAAAATATTCCATTATCTCCTTGTCTTTGCTCGTATCCACGAAAGACTAAGATTATTGTTCCTCCAATGTTAATGTGGGGGATCTTGTGCATAAACATTTCAACAAAGTCTCAGCCGTGACAACATAAAGTTTCACCTTAATATAAAATGGCATTTTCATCATACATAACTAGTTGCTTCTTCATCTCATGTCATTAGTGGTTATCATCTGGTAATGGGTGTTCAATGTGGGTTCAGCATATACAAATGCTGTAGAGGGGTATTTCATTTGCTAGGTCAGCATGTGCAAATGCTATTTCTTTAACATGGGCAAAGGCATCATCAACAAATAGGTGTAATGTGTTCAATCTGGGGTTAGCATATACTAATGCTCTCAAGGGATTCTTCATTTGCAGAAAATCAGCATGCGCAAATGTCATTGGGGTATTTGTGATAGGCAGTATCAACAAAATATTGTTGGAGTATCAGAGATCATGCTGGTGGGGTGTATGACTGGCATAGGGTGATTTATTTTCTCTTTTTCTTTTCTTTAGCTGCTAACCTTAGGGCAGTCAATGTTTTACAATATTGGCTTATCATCATCAAAATGTGTGAGGGTGGCATATACACATAATACATTTTATATAAAAAAAAATTTCAATTGTTTTTTTCTCTTCTTTTCATTTTTCTTTTATGTCTTTTGTCTCTTTTTCATTTTTTCTTTTTCATTTCTTTTTTTTTTTTGTTTTTGCATATTTTCTCTCTTCTTTTCTTGTGATTTCTTTTCTTTTCTTGTGATTTCTTTTCTTTTTGTATCACGAGTACGAAAGAATGATAAAAATCAATTTACTAAACACTAGATATACTATCAACATTTCTAATAGTAAATCCTAACCAATAGGGCTGCAAGTAATAGTTTAGGTTAGAATAGAATGAATGTTGTAGCAGTGTCTGTTGTCAAAAAGTGGCGAGGAAAGGGTACATCAAGGATCTCCTGATTACAACATGATTGTAATTCCAAGGAATGAATATAATTGGGATTGAAAAGATCACGTCTAGAATGTCGTCTCAAAATAGTGGAATGGAAAAATAGTAAGTTAAAGATGTTGTAACAGTGGGGTAAAGGAAATCTTATTATAGAGAGTCAAGGTTGGGATATGGAATCTCTTTAGGAGAATGTTTAAAATTCTTGGCAGTACTAATATACATCTGGGTCTAAAATAATAATGTACATTTGAAAAATAAATAATCCTGTGGAGAAAGATAGCATAACATGCAATACTGGTTTTGGGTATGAGTTATATGCTGTTAAGAGAT
The DNA here is from genome assembly GCA_024509875.1 of Oreohelix idahoensis. Classification (NCBI taxonomy): domain Eukaryota; kingdom Metazoa; phylum Mollusca; class Gastropoda; order Stylommatophora; family Oreohelicidae; genus Oreohelix; species Oreohelix idahoensis. The sequence goes on along the minus strand of JAMPIV010007650.1, from coordinate 135,013 downwards.
GTCATAGTAGGAACAGTATGATTGATCAAGGTGATAGATATAAAGGAATTTAGCATAATATAGATCAAAGATATATTAGTATGGGGTAAGAAAAAATACTGGTGTAAAGTGTCTGCATGAAAATGCACTAAGATGCGAAAGTACAGGACTCTGGATCTGCAAGGACAAGAAGTCTGGTGAATGAAGCGTGGAATATGATCAGTTACAAAAGTGTAGATTAATGTTACAACAGAATAGTGTGACACATGTGTTATAGGTAAGGTTGTGTAACATTCTAAATATTAAGAAAATGTCTGTAACTAAATAAGGGTGTCTGTAAACTCGTAACACCGTGTGTTATCAATTTTTTTTTCATTTTTATTTCACAACTATGCTATCTAAAGAAAATCCTCCGTGGGCTGGTCTTGATTTTCCTCTGGTATCAGTATTCTAAGGCTGGAAAAAAAAAGTTTCTCAGTGGGGCTTTTGACATCTTAGACTGGAAGCAAGCCATTTGAACTGTCAGAAACTGAAAATAAAGTACATGGGAAGGTTAGTACATTGTTAAAAAGGTTTTTTTCACATATGCGTTGACCGTGTTCGGATTGGCGAACACATAAAACACCTGGGCGTGTTTTTCAGAACAGCTTCGCTAGTTCCTTCACCATCTCTAACCTTGCAATGTCCCGACTGCTTAGGCGAGCATCATACTGAGTAGCAGTGGTGACCGGTGTGATAGGCGACGACACTGCATTTGCTGATTGTTGGGGCACTGAGGACATTGGCGAATGCGGTGATGGCTTAACATCTTTTGATTGCGGTGATGGTTTCACTGTGGTAGGGGTTTGTATGGCTGGAACATCTGTTAGTTTTGAGGCAGGTATATGTTTCGCCTTGATTTTTCTTCTGACTTGGGCCTGTGGTACGTTAACGTCTTTGACAGTGGGCGCAGTAATTTGCACACTGTTGTTTTTGACCAGTAGAGCTGAGGCTAATACTTCTCGGCTTGGTTTGGGCACTCGATAGCGTTTCTTCAGAATCTTTCGTCTGATATAGTTGTGCTGTATACGCGGAATTTTGTTGCTAGGGATTGAGTCATCAGATTCTGTTTTATAGGCGCGTTTGACGCTGGAGCTGACTGGTACAAATAATGTACTATCCGCATCACTGGTTTCAATGGAACTAGCTGTATCAATGTCTGTTTCTTTTTCGTATAATTCTACCATTTCTCTGTCATTCTGTTCGTTGGGGTCTGACAAAGCTGTGCCGGGGTTGACACTGTAATTTCGCATTTCTTGTTGCGTTTCGTCTTCATACAGATTGCTGGTATATGGTTCAACAATCTGCTTGGGTATCGTTTCTTCAGGATCTGATTGTTCTGAACGAGCAATCTTGTTCTTGTGGTATAGCAGTGTTTGTCCTTCGCTGGTATTCCAACTGGAACTGCCTGAACTGGGGGTGTGATAGGTATCAGCTGACGATTTTTCACTGCGGGAGTAAGTTTGAGTGTGGATATAAGGTGCTTTCGTGTTGTCATCGTGTGACGTCTGTGGCATGATTTCTTCATTTCTAATGCGCAGGTCTCTGTCTTGGAGTCGATTACGCAATTCAAGTGGTGGGATATCTTCTTCGCTTTCGGACGAGTCTCGTTGTTGTCTTGCTCGATGTAGTGCATCGGTGGGTGGTCTGGGTATGCGGTCGTCTTGGTAAAATTCAGAGTCTGTCGTCTCTGACTCTGATATGTCAGACGGATCTGTACTGGATGGATTATAATTTAGGGTGGCCTTTCTGACTGGTCTTGTATTTGTCGTCAGAGGCGGAATGGGCCGGTGATTATCAATTTTGATTTGTTTTACGTGAGCTTTTGTTTGGTGTTGTTTCTCTTCATTCCAGATAATGAAGTTTACAGGCGTAGTTTGTTTCATGATTTTGTAGCCATCTAACCATCGGTCATCGAATTTTGAACTGCGTACATGTTTCTTGTAGTATACTCTGTCTCCTATTTTGTACGTTGGTAGCTTGGCTGATTTATCATGTTGTTTCTGTTTCTTGTGAAATGCCTTCTGCGTATTTCGTTGTGCAATCTGGTGAGCCTTGTACTTTTCTTGAAGGATTATTTCGATGGGGTCTTCTCCCATGTATTTTCGTTGTGGGCGAAGTAGGTTGTCTAACGGAAAATTTGGTTCTCTTCCGTATAGCATGAGAAATGGTGACATTCCTGTGGTATCGTTCACGTTTACTCGGATGGCTTCAAGAGCTTGGTTAATGTATAGATCCCAGTATTGGTGGTTCCCCTTGATATATTTGCTAATAATATCATGTAGGGTGGCATGCATGCGCTCATTTCTGCCATTTGCATTTGGGCAATAATAACTTGTAGTAGTATGCTCAATATTCAGCTGGTGTAAGGTAGCTTTAAATGGGTTACCGATAAACTGTTTACCGTTGTCCGAAATAATTCGTTTTGGACAGCCATGCCTGGGAATGAATTCTTGTAAAAAAATTTGCGTGATAGACTGCGATGTGGCATCACTGAGTGGGTAACTTTCTGGCCAAACAGAGTATTGGTCAACTATGTGCAGGAGGTATTTGTTGCCTGATTGGGTGAGTGGGTAAGGACCTGATAAGTCAATGCTTACTGTTTGCATGGGATAATGGGAAGGTTGCATTTCTTGAAGAGGAATTAAATGTGGCTTCATGTTTCTCAATTTACATGTTCTACAGGTGGCTACATATTCTGTAATGTCTTTGTAGAAAGTTTGCCAATAATACCTTTTCTTTATGACATCAATTGTTTTGTCTCTTCCCATGTGCCCGTTGTTATCATGAAACTGTAGCAATACTTCCGGGACTAGATGTGCTGGAATGACTTTTCTTAGTGTCCCTTCTTGTTTACTATCAATATAGTATAGAGCTCCATCCGTTGGGTGTACTGTAAAATCTTTACTTTTTGTTGGGTTTTCCTTCACGTATGTGAGCAGCTTAACAATTTCTGCATCTTTCGCTTGTTCTACTCTCATGTCAAGCATATCTTGACTTTCTTCTTCTACTTGTGTGGCAGAATCTGAGGTACTTCTTCGACCTGGTGAAGTAATTTCGTTAATTTCTTTAGCATTATCGTCAATCTCTGAGGATGTGCCATCATTTTTGACTCTAATTGTTTTCACTTCGGTTTCATCATCATATTTGATTCTGGATAGGAGATCTGCACAGATGTTCAATCTGCCAGGGATATGTTCGATAGTGGTGTCATAGGACTGTAAATTCATTGCCCATGTCTGTAACTTCTTAGGCTGTTCCTGTGTTTTGGTGAGCCAGTTAACCAAAGGCTGGTGATCAGTTCTGATAGTGAGTTTCGTCCCTCTCACATAAAAGTCTAATTTCTGTACTGCATAGTGAATGGCGTATGCTTCTTTCTCAATGGTGGTCCACCGTTTCTGTGACTTTGACAATGCGTGGGATAGGAATGCAATGGGTTTCACATTGGGGATGTCTGGTAGTATGGGTGTTTCATCTTCTAGTACTGGTTGTACCAAACATGCACCAATTGCGTTATTCGAGGCATCGGTGTACAATATCATGGGCTGAGAAATGTCTGGATGTCCCAGAAGCGGAATGGCGGTTAGGGCATTTTTGAGATATTCAAACGATTTCTGGCACTCTTCTGTCCATCTAAATCGTGCATACTTGCGGGTAAGGGCTATCAATGGCTCAGCTGCTTGTGAGAAATGTATGATATGGCGTCTATAGTATCCTACGGAACCGATAAAGGAGCGTGTTTGTCTGACCGTCTTGGGGCTAGGCATTTCTCTTAATGCTTTGACTTTATCTTCATCAGGTCTGATGCCATCTCTATTGATAACAAAGCCTAAATATTTGGTTTCTGTCTTTAGAAATTCACACTTGGACAGTTTTAACTTTATTTGGTGATGTCTGAGTCTATCAAAAACTGTTTCAACTTTGCGGAGGTGGTCTTCCATCGTGCCTGCGGTATGTATCAGGATATCGTCTATGTATGCCAGGGCAAATGGATGTAGACCCTTTAACACTTCATCCATGAGTGACATATATGTTGCTGGTGATCCTTTTAGACCAAATGGCATAACATTCCAAAAAAAAACTTCCGATATGGGAACAGAATGTGGATTTCTGTTTTGCCTCAGGTGTCATGGGGATGCACCAAAAGCCTGACCTTGCATCAAGTGTGGTAAAGTATGTAGACTTTCCTAACGTCGCAAGTAGATCGTCTATCCTGGGGAGGGGGTAGGAAATGACTTTTGTGATTTTGTTCAGGGCTCGGTAATCGCAGCAAAAGCGACTGGACCCATCTTTCTTCGTTACGATAACGATGGGGGAGGACCATTGGGATCTGGATCTTTCGATGATTCCTGCCTGTAGCATTTCATTTATAGACCTTTCCACGAGTTCTCTGTTTTTCAAGGGCGTATGATAGGGTTTCATATGTATTGGCTCCTCTGTGGTTGTTTGAATGTCCATTGTGACAGTGTTAGTTCTGCCTAATTCCATGTCATTGAGTGCGAATACATCCTGGTGCTTTTCTACAAACGTTTTCAAACGTTGCTTATTATCTTCTGTGGCATTCAGGGTCGCAAGTAGCTGAGCTATTCTCTCTCTGTATTTATGATCTGCTATGATATCTCTGGTCTGTCTTGATGCCTCCGTTTCATTCCCATAATCTTGGGACATTTTTCTTGCATCTTGTGAAAATATCTGCTCTTGGTATGTGGTTTTCTTTTGCGTATGTCTTTGCCGTTCATTGGGCTGTGCTTGGTATTGTTTCCTCTGCCATGTGCTGTGTGCATTTCCATTTGTCACTGCATTTACTGTATATACGTTTCTAGTATTATTTCTGGGGTAGTCGTTGTTGTGCCATTTTTTCTGATTATTTCTGCCGTAACTGCGCTTATCCGCGTACGTTACTGTATTTCTTCTGTTTGTGCTATAGGGCTGTCTTCTTTCCCTGGGCGAAAATTTTTCATTCTTTCTGTTTCCAACTTTGCTGCTATAGTATCCTCCTGTGGTGGAGTCATATAAGAATTCTTCCTTTTCTTCGGAACATTCAATTCATTGGTTTTGGGACTTTATCATATCCACCTGTTTTTGAGTTATATTGATACTCCATGGGATATGTATCTCTGTCTTGTCGCTTCGGATATCCTCCTGGCAAGACAATTTCTGTTTCTCTGCTTCTTTCTGATATACAGCACTTCATCTTTTCTCTTGGTGTGTTGGGGCGTAAGAATGAGTAATTATAGTCATTCTCATACCGTGGCTGCCTTATTTCTCTCCTTCTTATACATGGACTGGTTTGTTTCTGCAGTCTGGGTGGGGTATGCTGTGGTGTAACATAACTGTGACTGGTATCTCTGCCATTTTCTGCATATGACTTATAACTGTTTACCTTTCGTGTACCATGGTTATTTGTACTGCGATTTCGTGCACTATGTCCAGTGGGAGTGGTTGAGACAATTTGTGAATGGTCTCTATTGGTTTTAGTCTGTCTTATTGTTGACGTATCTACTTGTGCTACAATTGTGCCTCTATTTATAGTGGTAGTTTTTCCTGACATATTCAATATCATGATGGGGAAATCTCTGGACTTCGAGACTTCAGCGATTCCCTCTGTAATTTGCAACAATGGGTCATCAATAATGCTTTCTTCTGCTAGGGGCTGTATTTGAATTGATTGCCCTGGTGTTATGTTTGGGGCCACCGTTATGGGAGCTGTCAGCCTTACCAAGGACGCTATGTGGATATCGTCCTTGAGATCTATGTATGTATTGTTGACTTTGATTTTCTGGAGGTCATAGTATATTCGAACTTTGTGTTTGTTAAAAAAATCCCTCCCTAGGATAAGATTTCTAGACATTCCTTTGGTAATGACAAATGGGTGTTCAAAATATGTTTCGCCTAAGGAAAATTTTAGCCATGCTGTCCCAACTGAATCTAGTCTTTGTCCCGTGACTGAAGCTAGGTGTGTTTTGGAGGGTTGAAATCGTACTAAGTGTTGGATCCTCTTGAACAGCTGGAACCTAATAAGGCTGATGGATGCTCCTGTATCTACCAGTGCTCTATATTGTTGGCCCTGTATAGCCATGATGCAGGAACTGGGATCCGGATGTATTTTAGTTCCATCATGCAGCATTTCTTCATATTGTATTTTTCTGGATGGGCCCACTTGACAATTTCTGTTCTGTGTTGTTTCTTTTGTTTTGGACCATTTTCTGTGATTGTTGCCCTCACTAACGGTCCTGTTTAGTGAGTGGCGCGGCCGTTTCCCTGACGCATGAGGGGTTGAGGTGTGCCTCTGGTATACTGATTTCTAGTGTAATCACGTGGGGGTGGTGCGGGTTGTTGTGGTTGATAACCTCCTCTTCTGGATGGTGCATTATTGTAATTTGCTCTACAGGACTTGTACCCATGTCCGAGCCTACCGCATGTGAAGCATCCGTTCGGATTGACATTATTGACGTCGTTTTGCCTCTGTGTGGGGGGTCTATAATTGCAGGGCCTATCATCTCGTTGTCGTGGGCGAGTCCATTGCCTCCTGGCATGGTCGACTTCCATAGGCTCATGCTCATTATAGTCTCTATATTCCGGTCGGGGTTCCTTACCTACTCTTTGTTGGAACCTTCGGTGAAGATTTTCCTCCTGTATTGCTGCTTGGATTGTTTCAGCAATAGTCTTGGTGTCTTTTCTAATAAGATGCCTTCTGATATTTTCCGCTCTAAGGCCATCGGCAAATATCCCCACTAACTGTATTTCTACATCAGGTGTGGTAGGGATTTCTCCGCAAAACGCCTCTTCTGCCATATTGAGGAATCTATCTCCAAAAAGTTGTACCGATTCATCTCTTTCCTGTTTCATGCTTCTAAGGACTGACCAAGCATGCATTTTGTCTATTATTTCCCCATATCTCTGGGTGAGCTCTTTTTTTTAGGGACTCGTAGGTTTCTGTGGGGTACTGCTGGGACCTCCTTCTTAAAAAATCAGTCACGTACGAATCAGAACCTAACAGAGCGATTTTCTTTTTCTCTTCATCCGTTGTTGCCTCTGCTAGTGCTGCAAATTTATCCATGTCGGACAACCATCTTCTGAAATTTTTTTTGTTTCCATCGAACGGCTGAACAATGGATCTAACCTGTGTGAATTTCGCGTAGTTGTCATTTTTCTGTAGGGTTTCAGTAATTTTCCGTAGCGCTATTATTGTTGGTCCTTCCATATTTTGTCTGTCCTGGGGCTGCAGTGGTTGTGCTTGAGCGAATCTGTTTTCCTGTTGCTGCTGCTGTTCTACCCCAAGTTGCTGGAAATTTTCCATTAATTGATCCATCTTCGCTTCTGCTCTTTTTTTTTTGAGGACTGGTCATACGGCACCAAATTGATATGTGTGGCCGGGTAGGGTAGTGGGGGTTGCTGTTTAAATTGCAGAGAGTATTAGATTTTGATGACTAGCTAGCCTGCTAGAGGTGATGATTTCTCTCTACAGTCTTACAGGACTTAACCAGGTTCGGGGACAATCCTCTATGATGTTTTATTTTAGAGCATATGGTTATTATTTGTGTTGCACCTGCAATGATTAGCTTTGGCATGATCCTTTTATAATTTGTATGATGGCTAATTGTAAACATATTATTCGGCAACAGCATTTGTGTTCAATGAAACAAATGTTTTTTTAATTTCAAACAAGAACTGGGTTAAGTCAAATGGTAACCACACCAAATTTGCATAATAGCATGTTGACATTTAATAAACAAGCATAAGAAGTCAATGCATTATTTTAATGATGCAATATTCCTTATTGCATCTCGTAATCTTTTCAAGTTGCTAAAACATGGCGTGGCTCCTCTATCCTTCTAGTGTTCCTTCGTTTATTTGTTTGAGATTTCACGACGTTTTTCTTATCTCTATTTTATGAAGAACCAAACTTTCCCTTATTCATTAGTCTTCCTTAGTTTGACTTGCTCTCAGCTTCAGGATCTTCATCCTTGGTAAAAGGTTCAAATATATGCCTGGGTTTACAATTCTTTACCCAGTTTTCGAGCGTAGCTCCGTTTCAGTTATGACTGTGGGCTCTAACATCTATTGCATCAAATTGTTAGCACTACTTACGGTTCTCGTGAATTCACAACACATATCATTCTACATTACGAAGTTACACAGTTGCATTAATTGTGCGAAGTCAATCTCCTCTATTAGAATATCACTGAGCAAAGAGAATTACGTCTTGTCTCGACCGCTCTAAATTCATTACTGATCAAAAAAATGGCTTCGTCTCTCGTTCATTCCGGGAAGAGGAAAGGGACTGAGCCTAACCATTGGTTGGAAAACACGTGACCAACGCACTTATACACGCGAAGCTTGGCCTAAAATAATGCGTGGCTTTTCGAAGCTAACCTGGTTTAATTAAACATCTGCGTTAAGATTTTTTTAATCTTCTGTTTCTATAAAAATTTATTTTATATGTTAATATAGCCTGTATCTGAAAACTCACGGTATACGCGGTTACATATATACTCTTTCGAAAATAGTTACAATCAACAAAGAAAAGCGTTCAAATGACGGTTCAAATTCATTGCAGAGCAAAAATGTAAAAAGGCAATTATGACTATTTCTTTACCCTGATAAAATAAATATTTCATTCGTTCGTTCGTTCGTGTTCATGAACAGTTTGATTACACTGTATAATGGAAAGAAACCAAAAACACTCTAAGAATGTACTTCTATCTGCGCATCCGGGAACGGAAACAGCACACTATAATTAAAAACCCATCACGTTTGACGGGTTATTGCTAGTATTACAAGAATACACACCTATACTACAGGGTGTCTCAAGAGGAAGGCCAGCCTGTGTCTTGTAGGAGCTTGTCAATGAAAATTTTAGCCCGTCCGATGTAGATCACGGTGTAGTCAAAAAGCATGCACACCATCATTGCAGGCTGACGCTGGAACTGGGTTGACCGCGTCCTCAGAATGGACCGTGACACCATCACCAGAACTGCTATGCTATGGACCCCAGAAGGACGGTGAAAAACAGGCAGACCAAAGACAACCTGGCGAAGAACAGTGGAGGCTGTGATGCAAAACATGAACCAGAGTTGGGGCACGGCACGAAGGATGGCCAGAGACCGAAAAAAGTGGAAGCAGTTTGTTGCTACTCTACATGACGCCACTAGGCGTGATTTCCACTGATTGCATTGTCAGTCAAGGGCTAAGGATCCAAGAAGAAAAGAAAATGCAGATCATGAAGTTCGCCTTCAGCGACGTAAGAATTCAGTCATCTTATAGTCCATTGTTGTGAGCCAGGCATTGTCGATTTTTACGACTGGACTTTGAGGGACATGTTACTGTTGTCACGCAACAATGAATGTCCAGGACAACTACATATAAGTGAAGAGTATGATGCCCACAAGTATCTTGTCATCAGCGCCTAAGAGTTGTCTAGTCACCTTTGATGCAGACAGTTAACGTGAAAAGGAATAACGAATTTGACGTAACTAATTTCCGGGGCCAGCGACAAACAGGCAAGTGACCATCTGGGTTCGCGGTCTGTCTGTCTGAGAATGCCGTCTGGGGTGTGCAAAGACACAGGTGATAATTAAATAATCGTTTCCGCTGGGCCATCTTTGTATCAATATTAACCGATAAACTGTCTGGGGAGACATTTTAATTGGACAGCATCTAGACAGGAAATAAGTTCACAGATTTGTTTGTGAGATTGTATAAAGATTCTGTAATTGGAAGTATTACCGTCTTTTTAGAAACAAAGCACGCGTTGGAATTTTAAAATTTAATATTTTAAAACACGCGGGGGATATTATGATTTAACACCCCGACCCATATAGTTCTAAGGGGCTTACCCCTGGTTTGATTTGAGAGCCGGAATAGACTTTAACTTTTATTGGCAAGTTGGTCTGAAAGTACAATCTGAGACTTACTCTAAGAAATGGAAATATAATCTAGCGAAATCGGAGTCATAAATCAGACTGCATCACCACGTCAAATTAGCAGCTCACAGGAGCCAGAGAGATATCGGACTAAGAATTCCAAAATTATAAGTGACAGATCGAAGTATTTGGGCATCTTTGAATCTTAAAAGTAAACCCGCATTTTTAAATACAAAGACTGGAAACTTGAAGGACCAGGACAGAGTATTTGGGCAACTTTGAAACTTAAAAGTAAACCCGCATTTTTAAGTTCAAAGACTAAAGCCCTAAGGAATCAGATCACCCGTCGTAAGAGGAATACTAAAAATTCCCAGACCATGTGATTCGAAAGCATCAACGTGCTGTGTCCATTCTAACTGTGCCAGGAGATTGTGTTCCCAAAAGTTACTTTGGGGTAAGTGTAAACATTTATTTTACCATGTAAATTTGAAATTTGTCTTGCTATGTGGTTATATGTGAGGCTGGCAACCTCAACATATGAAGATAGTATATTCATAAACCACTACAGCAAGCGTTGGTGACTGCTTCTTGCTAGTCGTACAGAACACCGACAGCAGAGGTGACCCCAGACTCCGAATGGAGCAGTGATAAGTGATGATTACATCACATGTGCCTAAAGTGTATAATATCATTTTGTAAGACATATGTACCTTGTTAATTGTAATTTAGGAACGCCAGTACCCTCGCGCTGTCCAAGCTCATATATTCCCAGTCCAATAACCAGAAGAATAACGGTGATTTCTAATCATATTCCCTGAGTTATACTGTGTAAACTCAGGGAGAATAAGTACAAGCTTGTATTCAGAGAGACTAACATTGATTACACATCAATGACTAACATTGGTAGGTGGACAGCGAGACAATGCGCCTGTTAATTTTCCAACCAAATGTACTTAGCAGAGGCATTTGTTCTTTTTATTTTGTCTAAAGCTCTTAGAACGAAGCTATCAGACTGTTCGTAGTACGAAGCTGCAAGATTAAAGTGCCCACGTCACTAGTTGTGAGTTAGAAGCAGGGAATCAACATTAACCGCCTAAATTGGACAAGTTGTGTGAAGAAGTGCCCTCATCACAAAAGAATTGACGAAACCACGGCTTCAGGACTCACTTAGACCAGCTAAGTTTATTAAGGAAACAGCAAAATGACAATTGTTTTAATCAATCCTCAAACCAAGTCTCAGTGAAGACAATTTTATTTACACCTAAAATTCACCATTATTCCATCATTATTTTAACCTGTTAAAACTAATTCTTTATTAAATTTGTTACATGTTACTTTAAAACTAAACAATCGTAGTTGATTCAGTTATTATAAGTATGAAAGCAAACGTAAGACTCTAATATATATATATATATATATATATATATATATATATATATATATATATATATATATATATATATATATATATATATATATATATATATATATATATATATATATATATATCCAGACATATATTTACATAAAGAAAGCAAATACTTATAAAAGAATTTCGCTGGATTTACACCAGCTGGGGGCTTGAACAGGCTAACACCATTGCTTAATTCTTCACAAAAGGCGACGGATCAGATATAAGTTAATAGTGCTCTGCCCTATACATCGTTGTTTTCGACTTCTGAAAACATTTTGTGAAAAATCCCTTGGGGTAGAAGCGTCATTACCCTTCTATCAACAACTCTACCAAGAGTAATCTTTTGCGAAGGTAGACACCTTTGAAGACCCAGATTAGATACTCTCGAGTGTTAGCCACTGGTGGACCACTACTGCAGACCTAAGCGGAGACAATGCGTGACAACGCTTAAGCAAGGATGTACACGTTGTTGCAGGAATGTACACAATGTAGCAAGGATGTGTACACGTTGTAGCAATGATGTACCCGCTGTAGCAAGGATGTACCCGCTGTAGCAAGGATGTACACGCTGTAGCAAGGATGTACCCGCTGTAGCAAGGATGTACACGCTGCTTAATTGCTGGCGATTTCAATGCTAGATCCAAGGGGTGGTGGAACATCACGGAAAATAGGCAGGGTATAGCTTTGAGCCAGGCATTACAACATGAACCTTGCCATCCTGAATAAAAGAGAAATGGTGGCTGTCGCAATAGACCTTAAGGATGCTTATAACAGTGTGAACTTTGCAACCCTAATAGACTGTAGCATGTGATGTAAACCCTTGGATAACTAGGTAAATAATAATAATAATAAATTCTTTAAGCACTGTTAAAGTCATATTTGGTATATTAATCTTTTATGATAAAAAAAGAAGGGAATTAATCATTAAGACTTGTTGTCAGGTCGGGTTATTGTTATCTCGCCTGAACAGCGCGGTAGTCAGCTGTTGATTTGTTTAAAAGTGCAATCTAGTATTTACTTGTATGTTCTAAGAAGAAAACGTGTAATCACTACTAACATCTCTGCGGCGAGTTACCGCGTGAGATGTATTTTGATTGGGAATGTTTTGAACTGAGCAGTCGCTCGCTAACCCGAGAGATGTGTTGTGAACTGTACTGAGCGATAGGGCTCGTAACAGTGTGTTCCTAGCGAGTGAAGGGGAAAGAGATTTTTTTTTAGCGATGTTCTCGATGTGTACCAGAGGATATTCTTGGTACCGGCATTTTTTATGCTTATGGGATATATGTGATTATCCGGCAGATGTATGTGTGTTGTTTATGACTGCAGTGGACGCAGTCCCTTTTGAGTATAATGGATAGTAATGGCCGTATTAACAGTGTTGTTTATGACTGCAGTGGACGCAGTCCCTTTTGAGTATAATGGATAGTAATGGCCATATTAACAGTGTTGTTTATGACTGCAGTGGACGCAGTCCCTTTTGAGTATAATGGATAGTAATGGCCATATTAACAGTGTTGTTTATGACTGCAGTGGACGCAGTCCCTTTTGAGTATAATGGATAGTAATGGCCATATTAACAATGTTGTTTATGACTGCAGTGGACGCAGTCCCTTTTGAGTATAATGGATAGTAATGGCCGTATTAACAGTGTTGTTTATGACTGCAGTGGACGCAGTCCCTTTTGAGTATAATGGATAGTAATGGCCGTATTAACAGTGTTGTTTATGACTGCAGTGGACGCAGTCCCTTTTGAGTATAATGGATAGTAATGGCCGTATTAACAGTGTTGTTTATGACTGCAGTGGACGCAGTCCCTTTTGAGTATAATGGATAGTGATGGTCGTATTAACAGTGATGTTTATGACTGCAGTGGACGCAGTCCCTGTTGGAGTATTGATGCTATTCGATGCAATGTAAACTGTCTCTCGTCTGTGTTGTGTCGTGAATAAAGTGTTCGAAACGTCACCAGTTGTTTAACATTCGATGACTTCTACGTGTGTTACGATGTGGTGAGTAACTGTACACACATATCTCAAAACAGTCTACACAGTGACAGAATACCAACAGTACTCATTGACATAAATAATAAAACAGCATATATATCATTGATGGCCGATATAACATTGTGAATATAAAGGAATACTATATAACATTTGGTGGTTTTCAGTCTCAACGGGAATTTACACCTATGAAATTCGCGTTAATAGCCCTGTGTGGGCGTGGCCAATTAAAATTAGACATTTAACATTGATTGCTGATGTTGATCGCATTTATCTACGTACTAGAACTTGGATTATTAATAACCATCTACAACTGCAGAAGGATTTCAAGTTCGCATTTACGGTTGTTCAACACGGGTGCTTCATGTACACGATTTGGCAGTTTCCAGTTCCAGTTGTCCTGTGCGGTGTACGAGCATAGACCATTCTGTATCCAGTACGTGAAGTGAGAGGGGTCAAGCTCCGGTGACTTTCTGCGGTGTATTGTTTTCATCAGCGGACTGTGTGATACCTACCGTTTTGTCGGGCAGAAAGTTCTGGATTATTTACAGTTGACAAGATAAGTGGGTTTTTTTGTTGTGAAAACTGTACCACTTTATGTCTGTCAAAAAGCCTTCCGAAATTGTGCATTATTGTCCTATTAAGTGTTTTATGTTGAACATTTTGTGTTTCATGTAGAATTATGAAGATAACATCCCAGTTTACCCAGGGCTTCATAAGGTTCTGTAGGAGTTAGTTTGTTTCAATTAAGCGATTATTCCGGTAAAAGGATACAAACATTGCCGTAGGTTAGGTCACTAGTTGTCTCTTGGGACAATTATTGTTTAGGTGTGACGTAACGTTTCATTGTTGTTATTGTTGTATTTTTCTTTGTTCCTTAGTTTATTGATTAATTTGTTTGTCGGTGTCTTTCTCTTTTCCCTATCTTTCATTTTTTTTATACACATTTTCGTTTATACACTGTGCTGTTTCTTGTCTTGTTAATATTTGCAGTTATCATTACATGCTATGTAACATTATTTGCTTTAGTTCCGCTGTACTGTTCAGTTGATTTCTGCAAACGTTTTTTCGTTTGTTTTCTTGTATCTTGTCTTTGTAACTGTTATTCTTTTTGTTTATATCATATGTTGGTTGTTTGTGATTTATTGGAGGACTTTATGCATATGTGATTAAGGCTATGTGATAATATTGACACACTTCATAGTGATATAAATTTATCTCTCATACTGATGTAACAAAAGTTCTATACGCAAGAACTTGTGGTATTATGGTATACAGAGATGGTTAGATATTTTTCAATCTTATGAAGAAATATTTAGTTCGTAAGCTGGAAAAGGAATTATCTAAACTTTAAGGGACATAAACTGATAATAATTATAAGTGGTGAATATATATAGTGGAATTGGTGATTGAACCACTATGGATTCTGAGATAGATCCTGAGGATATGGATCCTATATTGCAATATATATTTGATGGAGGTAAATATTGTGAAAGATTGCGAGGCCCACAGCTGGAAGGATTTGTGATGGACCGTTTTTTGGTTGATGTGGCATGGGCCCTAAGGTTTTTTGCTGAGGATACATTTCATTCCGTTCCTCACTTAATGATGGCTAGGCATTTGGCGGATTTGGTGCATTACCTTCGGGTATTTTTGCACAAGAATACTGAGTCTAAACACGATTTTATGACGGAGGTGATACACGATATAATTCACAACGACATTCCTAACAATCACAAACAGGAGTTACAAGATGAGGGGTTAAAAGACATAATTTATAATGATATTCTTCATGACCAGAAAAAAACATTTAGAAGAGGAGGAGCGTATGAAAGTCATCAAGCGAAGTGCACTACAGGAAAGGGAAAATTTCTTAGAAAATATTGCTAAAGAGAGCGAATTACAGGAAACAGTATCGAGACTTACAGATGATTTAAAGGAATCAAACACAGAACTTACTAAAGTGAAAGCAGCGTTAGATTCTGCATTGAGCAAAATCAAATATTTGGAAATTCAAGTGGATTATAAATATGGAGAAGTTAGTAATCTCAAGCAGCAACTTCAGGAAAAGAAAGAGAGGTGTGGAAAATTAGAAGCTGAGACACTTGACCGTGATAGGTCTTATACAGAGACGCTTCTTGATTTATTGAGTAAAGTGAATTCTTGTATGGAAGAAGAGATGTATACTGTATTTCCGAATGAAGTTGAGGAGCTAATGAATAATGAGAATAATGAAGTTGAAACACAGCAACTAAAGGTAGATAAGGGAAATGATGAAGAAGAGACATTAGAAATGTTAATGGCTGAGAAGGAGAAAATGATTAAGGTCGAGAATTTACTGGTGGAGGAAAGTGACAAAAGGTTGACACTTGAGAATTTAAACAACAAATTGGGTGAAGAGATTTCACTTCAAAAGGTGGAGATCAGTGAATTAAGAAACAGGGTGAATAGATTGGTAGATATTATTTTAGACTGCAAAGTGTTGTCTCCTTTCAATGTTGACAGTGGTAGACAGAAAGTTGATTATCAACATGTCTTAAAGGCACCGAGTCAGCAACAGACACTCGGCGCAAACACTAACAGTAAACATAGTAGTCGAAAATCCCTGCGCGGAAAATACAATTTTTTCACGCACCAGTGATGCTAATATTACTGATTCTTGGCGACATGCCAACAAAAGAAATTCTACTGGTACAGTCGGTACTGTAGATAACAAGAAAAAACTGTGAGAAATTTCAAGGCAAAAATTATAATACCAACCATAAATCTACTAGTGGAAATTCCCATAAAGTCATAACTAATGACAAAGTTAGTCGTACTTGTGCCCGAAATAATACTAAGTGTGTTGGTAACCACAATGATTCTATTATTCCTATTCCTGATCAAGGTGTTAAGTATATCACCACAGAAAAGATTAGAAACAGTGTTGTTAGGAAAGATAATCCAGATCTCGAACAGTATCAAAGGAGTGTACAAAATTGTAATTCTTCTTTGCCAAGAAATCAAAGAAAGGCTAACAGATATCAAAATTCTGGTTCTAAGGATTTTAAAAATTCTAGTGGAAATAACTACTATAGAGATTATCGATCATATGATAATTTTTCTACAAGACAACAAGAGCCATCGGGCAGATATTTTTATCAAAAGAGAAATAATAATGCTTCCAATTATAATAGAAGATCGCATGCTAATTGTGCCCAACAAAAACCTAAGGTTATTATTAATAAAGGTAATAATAAGATTGGTAGTCTTTCTAATACTACTACTTGTTTTCGCTACCTTGGGTGTAAAACTTTATTTCAGCCTACAGCGACAACGCCCTTGACTGACTGTCAGCTTCTCCCTGAGCATTCCTTGTTGTTCACAAGCGGGGAAGGAAGGTTTATTGACAGCCATGAGGGGCCGGAGATTCTCACAACCACGGGTGATGGTAAAAGTGGCATTAACTTTCGTCTTGCCACATTAAATTTTACAAGTAACTACAGTGAAAATTTTCATTTGTATTTTTTTCACAGCGACGGCTTTGCGTTAAAGGTCAGCGCTCATGTGTCGCATGAGATGAGAAAAATGGATACTACCGTACTCCTTTGTGATTAATGAGGTGAAGTCAGACAGCTTTTAGAATCCATATTATACGGAGTTGCCCTTTCAAATTAATGGATGATTTCTACACCGAGTTTCTACACCGCGGAAATTGTTTATATTTAATTTTTTGGATAAAATATTACTGTATGAATAATGTATTATTGTATTGTATAGTATGGGGCATTATATGGCGTTGCATCAAATAATGTGTATGTTCATAATTATGCACTATTGCATGCCCATATCTTTTCCGTGTGACTGTGTTTTTGATTACGCGCCAGTGCATTGCATGCTATTTTTACTCTATGGTGATTTCGATAGACATGATGCACGTATTATGATTGGAATCTGGTGTAGCGTATCGGTCTGTAGTAACTTGTCTTTATTGTTTGATGAATTAGTGGACTGTTGGTATTTACACTCCAGTCAATGTCCTTTGACCGATCTATGCCATTTGTGTTTGACCTTAGCGTTACGTTCAGAGGTTTGGAGTCATAGTGAAGATTCATTAAATACACTGACAAACAACATTTTTCTTTCTTATATAAGAATAAGTGTTCTTATGTCAGTTTTTTGCGCTGATTTCAAATTTGAAATCCGTTTATCTCTATCACGTCAGGTTTTTAAGATATTTGTGAATACATATATTTTTGGGAAACCGTTATGTGCTCCGTTTCATTTTTACTACATAACTTATTAAAAATTAATAAAATGCAAAATAATTCCACTTTTTATACTGCTAAAAGATGCATGACATATGTTACGCTATTTTTCCAATAGTTACTGTATTTTGAAATAATTCTGAGCGAAATATGGCTTCTAGAAGTTGTAGAAATTCGGCTGATCTGTTCTGTTACGTGTGCGGATATTTTACCGATCGTGTTCACCAGAAAAACTTTACACCATTACTAAAGAAAGCATATGAACTTTATTTCGATTCGAAAGTTGATGATGCAAATAAATCTTGGAAGCCAAATGCAGTTTGTTCGACTTTGTGCAAATACATTGGCAGGTTGGTTACGAAAATCGCCGAAGCATAAGTCGATGCCTTTTGGAGTGCCAGTAATATGGTATGAACAAGACAAATCACGCTACTGATTGTTACTTCTGCTTGACAAATATCCATGGTTTCACTTTTAAAACTAGAAAGTCTGTGGTTTATCCAAATATTGAATCGGTTTCGAAACCAGTGTCTCGTGATCCAATCACGTGTCCGATCCCAGTTCCACCAGAACAATATCCGTTGGACGTGAATGAACCATCAGAAAGTGATAGTTTACCTGCTTCAGAAACTAATTCTGACTCGGATTATATACCGGTGAATGATGGTGTTCACTTAATTAACCTTTCAGATCTAATACGTGATCTCGCTCTTACCAAAGGACAAGTGGAATTACTCGGTTCGCGACTCAAAGAATGGAATCTTTTAGCGCCCAATACTTTGATATCTAAATTTCGTCATAGACACAGAGAACTTGTTCAATACTTTGAGATGGATGATGACATTTGCTATTGCAAAATTCCAGTCGCCTACTCTGTTCATATGAAAGAAACTTATGACAATATGGCTATACTTTTGGCAAAAATAAAGTACAATGACTACCAATGGCGGATTTGTGGAGACCTAAAGGTCATTGCAATTCTCACGGGCATGCAGACTGGGTATACTAAATTTTGTTGCTTCCTATGTGAATGGGACGGCCGCAACAGACAGGAACATTATGCAAGAAAGGTGTGGCCTATCAGGGATCGTATGCAGCTCGGGCATAAAAATGTAATACACGAGCCATTAGTTAACAAAGACAGCATCATTTTAACACCGTTACATATAAAGTTGGGGCTCATGAAGAATTTCGTAAAAGCATTAGATAAAATGAGCAAAGCTTTCACTTATCTTCGAGAAAAGTTTCCGCAAGTTAGCGATGCAAAGATAAAGGAAGGTATCTTTGTAGGACCTCATATTAGGAAAGTTATTGCAGACAAACAATTCGAGAACTTGTTACATGGTAGTGAACTTCACGCATGGATGGCATTGAAATCGATCGTCGATAACTTTCTGGGAAATCACAAATCTGTCGACTATGTGCATATTGTTAAGCAGTGCATAGATGCATACAGAATTATGGGCTGTAACACGTCCCTCAAAATCCATTTGCTCGATTCGCATCTTGACTTTTTCCCTGACAACCTTGGCGAAGTCAGCGATGAACATGGAGAACGATTCCATCAAGATATCGCCGTAATGGAGTCACGTTATCAAGGACGGTGGAGTGTGACCATGCTTGCCGATTATTGTTGGATGTTTCATCGCGATGTACCACATGCCATTCACCGATGAAAGTCGACTGCAAAGAAATTCAAGCCTACATAACTGTTATACTTCTTGTACGAATGATGTTATAATACTGTATGCGTTGTTAAAAAACTTCAATTGCGTATTTCTCGAGATCCCGACCTGATAGAGAAAAACGGTTTGCAGATTTAAAAACAGCGCATTAAAATTGACCAGAAAAACATAGAAATGTTAGAGAAAGAAAAAAAAAATTTTTTTTTGTTAGCCAGTGATATTAACGTGCTTTTGCAACAGTGATTGCTAGTACAATTTACTATGCATAATGAGTTTGCCAGCCCTATGCACAAACTCATTAGCTACGAGGGTTCCTAAGTATTTTTGTTCACTGAATTTAGACTTCTTTCTTGTATTTTGGAGGTCATGTCTAATTAAGATATTAGCACATACAGAGATTGTGTTAATTAACTGTTATGTTCTGTAATGTAATTTTGGAACATAATTTGTATGTATCAGAGTTGATTATGTAATTTTAGAAACAGATTGTGAAACACTGATTTTTTTTTTTTAGAGCATGATACTTATGAATTTATATAATTTGATCTTCTTACCAGTTAAAAATTCAACATTTTCAGTCAACAGGAGGGATAAGTTTTGAAACCATAAAATAATTTTTTATAGAACATTTTCGTATTTCATTGTATCAGGAGATTGTAGATTTCTTTATAGTGTATTGCTATTAAGTTGAGAAACGCACAAGTTTACAGCTAAAGAACATTAATAGCTCAGCTGAACGTAATTATCAGCCTAAAGTAACTTAAAGGCATTAAGTCAAAATACATTATATTATGCTTATATATGTGCAAGTTGTTATGCAGATAACAGGGTATATTTTTTTCCATGTGTTTTTCGGTGTCGAATTTGATTTAAACTAGTATTCGCGTATTGTGCGTTTACTTAAGGATCGTTTTTTTTGTTTTTTTGTGTTAGAGATTACATGTATTTTTTTTCTTTATTAAACCTGATTACATTTTTGATCTATTAATGATAGCGGTAAACTACTTATAAAAAAACAATACTATTTTTATGAAACTTAATTGTTTACGAAATATTTTTTGTATTGTACTTTTTTTTCCCCTGACATTGAATTTTTTTTCTGTGCCCAACGCTCGATTGTGCGCTAGGGGAGTAATATTGTTTAGTGGTGACGGTACATGTAAAAGATGATTTCTCTGATATTAGGAGATTTTTTCTTTTTTTTTTTCTTTACCTAGCACTTCATTGTGCGTTAGTTGTAATTTATTTATAATGGCGTTATTATTGATCTTATGTTAATGATATCTATGATAATTCATTTTAGTTATAAATAAATTTTATAACTTGGCTAGATTTACTATTATACTTTGTTTAGCTAGCTGTCCTGTTATGATTGTATTTATTTAGTCAATACATTGTTGATTAGATTGTAATTAGGATGCATTACTGCCATCTTTCTCTAAATGCATATCTTTGCTGATCGTTCTTTATTTCATGCCGTTTCTTCTATCGACTTTTCGGTATGGATTCAGATCTTGTGTACGCTTCCTTATTTCATCTGCGTTTCACTTGATGCTAATTGTATACTTTTCCTTCTTTCGACAATTATACTTGTATTTTGTATTGTTAAGTTTATTATATGACTTCATATAATGCAGCTAATGGTAATAGCTGTATTTATTTGATAGGTAAGGAATGGTTGATCTTAATCGCTACCATGCGATGTCATTGATTTTTTATTTTTCCTATTCCGATGTCATTGCTGGTTTTTCAGTGTTGGTCATTCTTCTTTTTGATTGATCTTTTCTTTTCATTTTCTATTGAATGTTTCCTACTTCGTCTGTACAGTAGGGGTTTAATGTGGTTCGAAATCTATCATATTTCTTAGCTAGTTGATTATTTTGTATACCTCATATGTTACTTTACATGTTATGATGATATTTCTTTTCTCGTTGAACAATATGACTTTACATACGTTGATTTTTGTAACTAGATATTAGATCTTTATCGACCCCCCTTATTTTGTCGATGTAATTTTCAAAAAATGATAGAATCATTTTTTTTTTCCGGGGGGCGGTGTAGATGTTAAAGTCCGACGTGGCATAATAATCTTTTCTGATAAAAAAAGAAGGGAATTAATCATTAAGACTTGTTGTCAGGTCGGGTTATTGTTATCTCGCCTGAACAGCGCGGTAGTCAGCTGTTGATTTGTTTAAAAGTGCAATCTAGTATTTACTTGTATGTTCTAAGAAAAAAACGTGTAATCACTACTAACATCTCTGCGGCGAGTTACCGCGTGAGATGTATTTTGATTGGGAATGTTTTGAACTGAGCAGTCGCTCGCTAACCCGAGAGATGTGTTGTGAACTGTACTGAGCGATAGGGCTCGTAACAGTGTGTTCCTAGCGAGTGAAGGGGAAAGAGATTTTTTTTTAGCGATGTTCTCGATGTGTACCAGAGGATATTCTTGGTACCGGCATTTTTTATGCTTATGGGATATATGTGATTATCCGGCAGATGTATGTGTGTTGTTTTATGACTGCAGTGGACGCAGTCCCTTTTGAGTATAATGGATAGTAATGGCCGTATTAACAGTGTTTGTTTATGACTGCAGTGGACGCAGTCCCTTTTGAGTTTGATGCATAGCAATGGCCATATTAACAGTGTTGTTTATGACTGCAGTGGACGCAGTCCCTTTTGAGTATAATGGATAGTAATGGCCATATTAACAGTGTTGTTTATGACTGCAGTGGACGCAGTCCCTTTTGAGTATAATGGATAGTAATGGCCATATTAACAGTGTTGTTTATGACTGCAGTGGACGCAGTCCCTTTTGAGTATAATGGATAGTAATGGCCGTATTAACAGTGTTGTTTATGACTGCAGTGGACGCAGTCCCTTTTGAGTATAATGGATAGTAATGGCCGTATTAACAGTGTTGTTTATGACTGCAGTGGACGCAGTCCCCAGTTTTTTTATGAGTATAATGGATAGTAATGGCCGTATTAACAGTGTTGTTTATGACTGCAGTGGACGCAGTCCCTTTTGAGTATAATGGATAGTGATGGTCGTATTAACAGTGATGTTTATGACTGCAGTGGACGCAGTCCCTGTTGGAGTATTGATGCTATTCGATGCAATGTAAACTGTCTCTCGTCTGTGTTGTGTCGTGAATAAAGTGTTCGAAACGTCACCAGTTGTTTAACATTCGATGACTTCTACGTGTGTTACGATGTGGTGAGTAACTGTACACACATATCTGAAAACAGTCTACACAGTGACAGAACACCAACAGTACTCATTGACATAAATAATAAAACAGCATATATATCATTGATGGCCGATATAACATTGTGAATATAAAGGAACACTATATAACAAGCACCAAACATGGCGCATAAGGCAGAAACCAGTGCTCTCCAGGTTGTTCGTTGTGACGCCACTCCTCTTAGCTCTTGCACATTATTTAGGCCCAACGTTCTTCCTTCTCTTATTATTGTTCTTCTGAGTGACATACATGCCACACCTCGGAGATGAAAAACCTGTACAAAAAATTCAAAAACCCTGTACACAGACCAGCAAAACCTGTACACAAAAAAAAAAAAAAAACACAGAAAAAACGTATCAAAAGAGTTAATTCGTGTAAAAAAATTTCAATTACAGCTGCATCATAGAGGCATGGGGACTTTGCCTTTTAAAACAGGTCTTCATTTATTTTAAAACTCAAACAATATTTGTCTGAGTTTATTTTGCACTGTAAAAATGATGTGATCGTGTCATCATTTAGTCTATTTCTGCGCTTAATTATCACTAACAGACCAGGAAATCCTGTGTTTGATAGGACCTTATCCTTTAGCACGCTGCATTGTTTTCCTGAAAATGTGCCCTGCAGCTGCATTCTTTTTCACAACACCTCCTTTTTTATAGTGGATGACTTGTAAATTCTATAGTTTTTTGGTCAATTGCTCTAAGTTTTGGACTGTATAGAAATAAATGAATGATGAATCTGATGACATAAAATTTGTTTGTGTACATGTTAGATGTGATAGGAAGAGAGGTATGGAAAGATGAAAAAAACGATAAAAAAATATATAATTTAAAAAAAAAATTTTTTTTTTAATTTAAATATTTTTTTTAAATTAAAAAAAAAAACAACAAACGAAGAGTCCTTTTCCTTTGCATCTCAATGAAAGTCATTTGACCAATACAAATCAAATGACGATTTTTTCGTTACACCCATCATCAGTAGCAAAGCAACAAACGCCCTCGTCAGCAGTGACATTCGGCCGTAACCCTAAACCTTTCCGATAAACCTAATCCTAACTCCTAAAATTATACATACTAGCAATGACATTCTACTTGCCTTTCCATCTCTGCCATCACCCATATTCTGAGAACCGATATTAGCGCTAATAAAGACAAAGATCTCCTTGTCATCGCATTGGAGTCAGAATCCATTAAAATTAGAGCGAAAATGTCCACGTGTTCGATGCCGATTGATTGCGATTTAAAAAATTCACAGAAAATAAACGCGGATACTCCCACTACTAAACAAAGATCGGAAACGGAAGCTAACTCTCTTGCAAATAACATTAAAAATGACGCAAATTATGGCTACGATAGTGGCACAAGACGATCGATTTATATGTATGTTTAATAATTAGGCGAAAAAACCCGTACAGACCTTTGTACGGGCCGTACACATCTGAAAACGCAAACAACCCGTACAGATTATGGGTAAACCATAGCGTGTGGCATGTATGTGAGTGTTTCTTTTGGTCTTCCTTTTTTCCTCTTACCCTCAGGAACCCAAGTGAGCGCCTGTAGGTGTATTCTGTTGTTTTGCATTCGTAGGACATGACCGATATATGACCATCGTCTTTTCCTTATATAGTCGGAGACATATTTCTGCCTAGAGTCTTCTCTTATTTGTCGATTAGTCTTGAATTCTTTCCAACTGATGTTCATGAGTTTTCTAAGACATTTGTTCTCGAATGTATTCAGCTTGTTCTCCAATGATTTTGTTATTTTCCAACTCTCACAGCCGTATGTTAACACTGAGATAACATTTGAATTAAACAGACGAAGCTTGGTATGTATATTCAATGATCGTAATTTCCAAATGTTAGATAATCTATTGAAGGCGCTAGCTGCCAAAGCAATTCTAGTATGGATTTCTCTTGTTGTGTCACCATCCTGAGTCATTTTACCGCCTAAATAATTGAAACTTTCAACTTTCTGTAGTTTTTCCCCGTTCAAGATGATATCAAAGGTCTCGTTAGAAAAGTTCATAGCTTTAGTTTTAGAGGCATTTATTTGGAGACCTATTTTAACCGAGAGATGACACAGATTATTTACTGCTTCTTGGGATTGTCTGGGTGTTGAACTTAAGAATGCTAAATCATCTGCAAAATCCAGGTCCCCCAGGAATTTTCCATTTGTCCATTTTATACCTAATTGTTCATTGTGGGTATAGTTTCTCATAACCCAATCAATAGCTATTCCAAAAAGTAGTGGTGACATAATACAGCCTTGTTTCACCCCTGTTTCTACTGTAAACCATTCTGTATTCCCTTTATTTGTTCTAACACAACATCTTGCATTGTCATATAGCGCTTTGATTATATTCACATATTTTGTTGGAAAACCATAGATTGTAAGTATCTTCCACAATGATGGGCGGTGTAGACTATCAAAGGCTTTTTGAAAATCGACGAAGGTGATAATAAGTGGCGATTGCATTTCCACTGATTCTTCTATAAATGTTCTTAGTGTGAATATTTGATCAATACATGATCGTTTCG
>JAMPIV010007650.1:82500-105000 GCA_024509875.1 Oreohelix idahoensis | reverse complement strand
AAAGAGGGTTTCTAGCAAGATTGAGATCTCCCTGTCACTGTCCGATAATAGGATAAATAATCTGTTCTCTTGGCAGTGATCAAAACATATGATGACCGAAATCTAACATGGCTGCCTCCCTGAGTTGTCGTTCACTCATTCATAGGAAGGAGAATATAAGCCAGAGTTAATTTATAATGGGTATATAAATGATTTCATAAATGTTTCCATACAGCTCTACGGTGATCAGGTTAATTCACGTAGCCATAACCGCTGCAGGAAAGTCTGTCATCTTCGTCGATACAAAACACGACCCTAGCGATACGAAGCACAATGTTCCATCTAGGTCGAATCGACATGAGATCATCAAAATAGGGTCTGGCAATACATGGAGTCCGAATTATACATTGTACCGTACCTTAGGAGAGTCTCTAACATAAACTATAGTAGAGATACCATCTCCTTTAGAAGAAAACCACTTCATGAATCATATTTCCTTAAGAATCTACCAGCCCTTTGAAAAGTGCTTACCCGCCATTATCACGGTACATCGGAACTCATCACGACTTGTCAAGACAACTCATACTTCCGCTAGACCGGAATAACAAGAATCTAGTCCCTCCTACCCATCCAAAATATACAATATAGGACTGATTCTACTTGTACTAATAATATGTAATACATATGAATTCAGGCCATAAACACAATAAGCAAATTAATATATTTTCTGGCCCTAAAAAATAAGTACAAACGTAAGCGCAATATCCTTGCGCCGGATCAAGAATCGAATACAACTCAGCTAAACTTACGAAAACGAAGAATGTTCTACGATGTTCGACTGAAGACTCAAACCTTAAAAGGAAATGAATCTTGAAACATTGCGATTGCCAACTGTTTTCAAAGAACTGGCGATCTGAGCGCTCCATATATGGACATGACTCAAAATCGTTCACACAACTATCAACAACCCTAGCTATCAAGATAAGACAACTTCTTGACGATAGCTATCAAGATTAGACGACTGTAGAAATAAAAGTGACTACAATTCCATGAGTTACTTCCCATGCATTAAAAAATTAACTATAGTCAAAATGCATGGTCAGAATAAGTTGCGACAAGTTTAGCGCAACACTTACTTACTTACTTAGTCGTTTCCCTTCTACCGTGAGGTGTAGAGGTACATTCAAACACATTAAAGATAAATGAAACATACAAACAACTTACTTACTTACTTAGTCGTTCCCCTTCTACCGTGAGGTGTAGAGGTTTCCCATACAAACTGTTATGAACTATTCGGCCGATTAAAACAACAGAAATTCAAGGTGCTCTTCTGATGAACAATCGGATGTTTACATCTGACATTATTTTTCAACAAGTATTTGAATAAATAAATTTGCCGATAAGTGTTGGTGCTTTGGAGTTTAATTCCCGTCATATGACGAGATTTTACTCTAGTCTGAAATATTTTTACAACACATGTGTTTCGTAATCATGAATATAAATGCAACGCAAAACCTCACTATCTGATTAATGATACACTGGTATTGAAGAAGATTTAGAAAAACCTCGTTGTTTAATTAATGATACACTGGTATTGAAGAAGATTTAGTAAAACCTCGTTGTTTAATTAATGATACACTGGCATTGAAGTCGATTTAGCAAAACCTCGTTGTTTAATTAATGATACACTGGTATTGAAGACGATTTAGTAAAACCACGTTGTTTAATTAATGATACACTCGTATTGAAGAATATTTCGCTAAATCTCGTTGTCTAATTAATGATACACTCGTATTGAAGAATATTTAGTCGTTGTCTAATTAAGGGTACTCTGGTATTGAAGAAGATTTAGCAAAACCTCGTTTTCAAATTAATGATACACTGGTACTGAAGGAGATTTCGTAAAACCTCGCTAATAAATGATACATTGGTATTGAAGATTTAGTAAAATCTCGCTAATTAATGATACACTAGTATTGAAGAAGATTTAGTAAAACATCGTTGTCTAATTAATGATACATTGGTATTTAAGAAGATTTAGCTAAACCTCGTTGTCTAATTTATGATAAACTGGCGTTGAAGACGATTTAGTAAAACTTCGTTGTCTAAATAATGATACACTGGTATAGAAAACGATTTAATAAAATCTCGTCTCATTAATGATAATGTGGTATTGGAGAAGATTGAATAAAATCTCGATAATTAATGATACACTGGTATTGAAGAATATTTAGTAAAACCTCGTTGTCTAATTAATGATAAACTGGTATTAAAAATATTTAGTAAAACCTTGCTAATTAGTGATACACTGGTATTGAAGAAGATTTGGTAAAACCTCGTTGTCTACTTAATGATACACTGGTATGGAAGAAGATTTAGTAAAACCCCGTTGTCTAACTAATGATACCCTGGTATTGAAGAAGATTTAGTGAAACCTAGCTAATTAATGATACACTGGTATTGAAGAAGATTTAGTAAAACCTCGTTGTCTAATTAATGATACACTGGTATTGAAGAAGATTTAGTAAAACTTCGTTGTCTAATTAATGATACACGTGTATCGAAAACGATTTAATAAAACCTCGTTGTCTCATTAATGATACACTGGTATTGAAGAAGATTTAATAAAATCTCGCTAATTAATGATACACTGGAATTGAAGAAGATTTAGTAAAACCTCGTTGTCTAATTAATGATACACTGGTATTGAAGAAGATTCAGTAAAACCTCGTTGTCTAATTAATGATACACTTGTATTAAAAATGATTTATTAAAACACCGTTGTCTAATTAATGATACACTGGTGTTGAAGAAGATTTAGTAAAACTTCGTTGTCTAATTAATGATACACTGGTGTTGAAGACGATTTAGTAAAACTTCGTTGTCTAAATAATGATACACTGGTATCGAAACCGATTTAATAAAATCTCGTTGTCTCATTAATGAAACACTGGTATTGAAGAAAATTTAGCAAAACCTCGTTGTCTAATTAATGATACACTGGTATTGAAGGAGATAGATTTAGCAAAACCTATTGAAGGAGATAGATTTAGCAAAACCTCGTTGTCTAATTAATGATACACTGGTATTGAAGGAGATAGATTTAGCAAAACCTCGTTGTCTAATTAATGATACACTGGTATTGAAGGAGATAGATTTAGCAAAACCTCGTTGTCTAATTAATGATACACTGGTATTGAAGGAGATAGATTTAGCAAAATCTCGTTGTCTCATTAATGAAACACTGGTATTGAAGAAGATTTAGCAAAACCTCGTTGTCTAATTAATGATGCACTGGTATTGAAGGAGATAGATTTAGCAAAACCTCGTTGTCTAATTAATGATACACTGATATTGAAGGAGATAGATTTAGCAAAACCTCGTTGTCTAATTAATGATACACTGGTATTGAAGGAGATAGATTTAGCAAAACCTCGTATTATAATTAATGATACACTGGTATTGAAGGAGATTTAGCAAAACCTCGTTGTCTAATTAATGATACACTGGTATTGAAGGAGATAGATTTAGCAAAACATGTATTATAATTAATGATACACTGGTATTGAAGAAGATTTAGTAAAACTTCGTTGTCTAATTAATGATACACGTGTATCGAAAACGATTTAATAAAACCTCGTTGTCTCATTAATGATACACTGGTATTGAAGAAGATTTAATAAAATCTCGCTAATTAATGATACAATGGAATTGAAGAAGATTTAGTAAAACCTCGTTGTCTAATTAATGATACACAGGTATTGAAGAAGATTCAGTAAAACCTCGTTGTCTAATTAATGATACGCTTGTATTAAAAATGATTTATTAAAACATCGTTGTCTAATTAATGATACACTGGTGTTGAAGAAGATTTAGTAAAACTTCGTTGTCTAATTAATGATACACTGGTGTTGAAGACGATTTAGTAAAACTTCGTTGTCTAAATAATGATACACTGGTATCGAAACCGATTTAATAAAATCTCGTTGTCTCATTAATGAAACACTGGTATTGAAGAAAATTTAGCAAAACCTCGTTGTCTAATTAATGATACACTGGTATTGAAGGAGATAGATTTAGCAAAACCTCGTTGTCTAATTAATGATACACTGGTATTGAAGGAGATAGATTTAGCAAAACCTCGTTGTCTAATTAATGATACACTGGTATTGAAGGAGATAGATTTAGCAAAACCTCGTTGTCTAATTAATGATACACTGGTATTGAAGGAGATAGATTTAGCAAAACCTCGTTGTCTAATTAATGATACACTGGTATTGAAGGAGATAGATTTAGCAAAACCTCGTTGTCTAATTAATGATACACTGGTATTGAAGGAGATAGATTTAGCAAAACCTCGTTGTCTAATTAATGATACACTGGTATTGAAGGAGATAGATTTAGCAAAACCTCGTATAATTAATGATACACTGGTATTGAAGAAGATTTAGCAAAACCTTGTTGTCTAATTAATGATGCGCTGGTATTGAAAGAGATAGATTTAGCAAAACCTCGTTGTCTAATTAATGATACGGGCTCTTCAAGAGGCTAGCAACCTTAGTATGTACAGCACAGTTTAAACAAAACATTTTACACAAATAAAGAGGGGAAACTCATGGTTATTTGCTACGAAAGCTGCTGTGTCAAGAGCGCATCAATATTTTGGTGCAGGTGTCCTGGAAGGTGGGTAGCTACAAAGGTGGCTGCATGCCGTACGGAGCTAAAGAGGGGCACAGTGTTAATGATGATCGCCAGGACAAGTAAACAATAAACGATAGAGTTCACCCCACATTAGAAAAGAAATAGAAATGATAAGATTGGAACCCATTTCGTCCAAATGACAACATCGCAACTTTCCAAGAATAAGTGTTAGGTAAGTCGGCCAAATTCTTCTTCTTCCTCGTTCGCCTACAGACTTCCACATTAACGAATGAATTTGGTACATCAGTCATATCTCTGAAACATACCGCAAGGTCTTTTCTATTTGGACATGCGCCCTAATATAACCAATGGACCCTGTGTCTAATGTTGAACAGGTCGCGTCTAGCCAAAAAGAGACGAAATTTTACTATAAAACAAAATTAATGACTCTAATAAAGGCAGTAGTCAGCTCAAGGTCCTTGACATCTCCAAACAGTTTTCAGTGGAGAGAAGTAGGTTGTTGCCATATGCTACTCCGTTCACTGCTGTATGTTGGACAGGGCTGTAGAAGATGTTCGGTTGTCATGGGGCTGGTGCCGCAGGTGCAGATATCTGGTGTACAAATCCTGTACTTTATAGATGGTACCTCAGTCTGTTGTCTCCAATACGTAACCGGAAAATTATGACCTGGTCTCGCCTAGATAGCTGATGTTATGCATCATTTTTTTTTAAAGACATGACCTGAGTGTTTTCTTTCCCATTTGGACTTGAATGTGGCTTTTATAGTTTGTTTATGTGGCAGTCAGCCAAATGAATAGTCCCGACACGCCTTTATTCTATTATCTTTATTTCTTCATTCGTCTGCAATGGTGTGTTTACTTTTAACCTTTTTTGACCTGTCAAAGATTGCTTTGCTTCTTCCGCGATTTATAAATCTTGAGTTTTCCTATGTCCTTATACGATATACAAATGCTGCAAATTGGTTAGAGAGAACACAAGAAATAGATGACGAAGAAAACGCGAGGAATGATCTATGTAGGAAATACAGCCTTCCTGCTTTTGTGGCCAGTAAGGATAGCCTTGAGGGATAGTTGTCTGCCTGTGCTATTACCGCCTCAAACCAATCTCCAGCATTAATTAGCCAGAAAATAATTTCTGCAGTGATCTACTTCTGTAAATTTATAATATCATCTTTAGCGGCTTTAAATTTTAAAAAAATAAATAAAACAATTTCATAATTATACTCGTGGTTAACTCATATTCTTGTTTGTTTGAATCAGAGGTGATCAATCGATTGGTTAATGGCCACAAGTGACAATATCGTAAACATGGGTGACCAACTTGATTTAGGTGAAGCGAATTATTAAGCTGCAAATATTTCCTAATTTTTTTTAAATTACTGTTTCAGGGTATATCACTGTCAGATTGTTTATCGAATTATTTTGCAGGGCATTAAAAAATACTTTAATTTTTTTCATCGCGAGAAACCTGTATTAGATAGTAAAGCCACGTGTGACTGCCTGGAGCGAAGTTAAAATATCAACGCTGCAAATGACACAATCAAGCCACGAGATTCTCGGATAGTTGTTTATTACAATTTTTGTAGTTGTACTTTGGGCTTTTTATTAGTTTATATATATAAATAATGTGTGTGTGTGTGTTCATTTATGTGGTAGACTGGATTTTAAAAAAGACCTAATATACGTACATGGGTATGTCGCAGGCACTCGTATGAAATAAAGAAGTATAAAACCAGGCAACAGAAGTGATAGGCTTACCGGGCACTCGAACCCATGACCAGCCAAACGGCACCACCGTCTCGCTACTCCAGTGAATCTTGACTAACCAGACTGCCAGCTTGTAGTGAAATTGACAGAGATACAACGGTAAAATACCTCCAAAGATAACATGTAAGGATAAAAACATAATGCGTAGGCTGCTGATAGTACATGATCGCCCAGACCGCGGGTCATCACCCTCCATAAAAATTGACTTGCTAGACAGGAGGGGAACGGCGGATAAAAAGGAAAAAATATGACTGGAAAGATTGCGTGAGACTAGAAAGGCTAAGGAGACGCAATTGGGGGGGGAAAACGGAGAAAAGTCACGTTTCCAAGTTAACATAAAGTAAGGAACTCGACAGAAGGGACCTTGGATATGTTACGCCACAGTCATTTATTGGTCGCTTTTGCGATACCAAGCCTTTGATTTGAATTCAGCGGCAGAACGCAGATGTTTGGAATATTACAAAAATTAAAAAGTAACTTTTTTCGTAATATTAATGTTAGGAATATAAAAATTAGCTGGCCGGATGGCCCATTCTGAGCAGTGAACTAATATGTTCTTAATTTTACAGACGGATAGATAATATTGAAGATAATGACAAAAGACAGTGTTGTTCACATCAGCGACAGACTGTATGGAATAAAAAGTGTCGCTATTTGCACAAAAAAAACACGACCTTGAGACGCAGGTGTTCAAATCTACTTAGTAGGGAAGCGAAGGGACATTGGTGGGAGCTGTGTCTAAATATAACTTTTAACGACAAAATTTTGGAGGGGAGAGAAAGGTTGGTTCAAAAATCAAGTACGTTTTTGAAAAAAAAAAGTAAGTAGAGACGGACAGACTAACAGATAAACATCCATACTTGACTGAAGCATGACTGAAATGACTTTAGGGTAGGAAATTTGAATTTGAAATAAACCTAGGCAGTGATTGGCCACAGACAATCATTTTATCGGCGCTCAGACGCGCAAGTGGGGCCATTCCTCAATAGTTGTTCGATGATAGACACAGTATTTTAAAGTGTGGTGATTTCCAAATGAAAGAAAGTGAAATAAGTTCAGGGACGCCATACTATAGCCAGCAGCTCAGCTGAGTTTTGCTAGCATTTCTGTGTTCTTTATTCATAATCTGGTAAGATTGAAATTATTTCTTTGTATATTTTGAATATTGTTTAATGTTCGAGTGATTTGATACTGCCATATCATAATCTAGCCTTACAAACAAGTAGGGATTTGCTCTAGACCCCCCGCCCAAGTCAGGGTCTAGGGACCAACAATATACATAAACTCCAGCAAGGGTTAGGAAAGACAGATCAAGTGTTGAGAATAATGAAACATATTACCTATCCACTTTTAGGGAAGGAAACTAATAAATATTTTTCAGAATCTATAGTCTGGGAGGACCTATCTGATGTAAAACCACCATGGTAAATGTGCTGTTTGGTCAGAGAGATCTGACCTGTCTGTATGATGTGGTTGTTGTGTCCGTGTTGTGTCCAGACGTGGGTAGAGAATAGAATTTTGACACATAGCCAATACTTTGATTGCAGAGCTGTGAGTTTCAGTTGTCAACAAGGCGGTGTCCATTCAGTTGGTGATTTTACTCGAGTGTATCTGTGCAGTACGTTGTGACAGAGACCACTATTATTGCCCGCCAGCACGGAGAGGTGGGACCACCAGATTTCAGCACCAGAGCTACATATGCAAGTTGAGTGAGCCTCTGGTCTGCTGGAAGTTCACCAACGCCTTTTAGTTACTAATACCCCATAAAATTCCTGTAATTTACTGGACACTGTGTAGTCAATATAGACAGGTGTGATGAGGCCACCCCAACAGCACAAGCATTAACTATCCTCCCAAGTAGATGACTACTAGAACATTTTAATAAAACTAACTAGTCTAGTACTTATATATGTACACTCTTGCATTTATTATGTAACATTCCATGCATTTCTTTCATAATTTTTAAATCCTTTTTTTTAAAAAAGTTCTGGTCAACATAAAACTTGATCCAGAACAAATAAATGTAATATAATTCTATCAAAAATTTTACACTCTTGAGTTAGTTCAGTGTATTATAATATTTGTTAAATATTATTAGTCTGCTTAAATATCTGTGGGTGTATCTATAACTATCACACCACATTACATATCATTACCCTAGACATTTTACATAGCTACATTCATTAAGAAAAAAAAAAATTGAGTGTGAGGTCGTAGTGGTAGCAAGAAAGGCCTTCTGACAATTCACAACTACATTTTATCTCAGGAGCCTTCACAGCTGGCCTCATACATTACATTTAGTAATATCACCATCATACAATACCATCAAACCCACTACATACATTGGGGTCTTGTCCAGGGATAATTAGCCCAACAGTAATATTAGGATCTCCTGGTTGGAGAAATAAAATTAGGGGAAAAAAAATTGTGAAATTCCCTTTAAAATTAAAAGTGTCCCTGCAGATAAAAGTTGGTGAATCTTCACAGCCAGTGATAATTAATTAGTTAACTGGTTAGTTAGAATTAGTTAGACTATAGTCATAAGAAGTACTTAGTGTATTTACTGGTTAGAGATTTAGCTTGTATATTATTATATTGTCTGAAAAGTATGGCGGAGCTAGCAAAATTCCGATCAGCTGCTGTGCTGACCGCAAAGGAGATGGGAATGGATGGTCAGATTTTAATTCAATATGTAACGGCTGAATGTGATAAATATATTGAAAGGGAAGATAGAAAGGTAGCTGAAGAGAAGAGGTTACAAATTGAGGCTGATAGAGAAATTAAGAGGCTGCAGATTGAGGCAGAAGAAAAAAACGACAGCAAAGGGAGGCAGAAGAAAAACGACAGCAAAGGGAGGCAGAAGAAAAAAGGTTGACTGCCGAAAGGGAGGCAGAAGAAAAAAGGTTGACTGCCGAAAGGGAGGCAGAAGATAGAAGGTTGCAAAGGGAGCACGAATTACGACTAAGGGAGCTGGAATTACAAGGCCCGGCTCCTGAAAATGGTGCCAGCCCTTTTGCCTCAGATGCTACGCCCAGTCTGGGAGCCTCAAACTCAGCTATGGGGTTTCATTTAGACCATTTTGTTGAAAAAGACGATGACATAGAGGGGTACCTAGGACGTTTTGAGTTATTAGCTACTACATATGGGTTAGAGAGAGAGAGAGAGGTGGAGTGTAAAGCTATCACAGGGATTGAGAGGTACTTCTTATGAAGTATTTGCCAAAATGAACAGGGAAGACCAAGACAATTATGACATGTTAAAGCAGGCTTTGTTATTAAGGTACGAGAAGAATGGTGAATTTTATCGTAAGAAATTTAGAAATGCCAAACTGTTGTCTGGGGAGACATACCACCAATTCTCTGCTAGACTAGAAACCTATTTGGAGAAATGGACGGCTCTGGGGAAGACCCAAGATCTTAAAGAAATGATCATGATTGAGCAATTGAGAGAGTCCATGGCTCCAGACATGAGAAAATTTCTCATGGAACAAGGTGCAGAGAAGTTGGGGGAAATTTTAAATGTTGCTGAGAGGTATCAGGCAGCTCAGGCAGAGGTAAGTGGTGCTAAAAAGAAGCACATAGACAATTTTAAAGCTCCACAGCAATTTAATAAATTTGATAATAGAGAGCAGGGAAATAAAGGTAGGACAAACTTTGAGCGGCCAAGAAATGACTATCGCGACAGAAACTCACAGTTCAATGACCAAAAGTTCAATGAAAGAAAACCGTTGAACCAAGGAAAAAGATGGTGTAAATGGTGCAAGAAGGATAACCATAACACCGAATTTTGTAGAAGGAAACCTTCAAACATTGCTGCAATGAAGTCGGGGACGCGAAGATTAAAGGTTAATCCTAATGGACAACAGGAACCTTATCACCCCCCAGTTTGTGAGGATGTTATTTGTAATGGGGTCACCATAAGGTGCCTTTATGATACAGGTTTGGATTATGATTCAGTTGTGAAGTCTAGCCTAGTGGACCCAAGTCAGTATACCACAGAAACAGTGGAAATACAAGGGGCGACTAAGGACATACCACTCATGACACTTCCCATCGCAAGGATAACGGTGAAAACTCGCTATGTGGAGGGAGAAATCAGAGCAGCAGTGATAGATGAACCAATCTACCCTCTGATATTGGGGTGTAGATACGTCTTCTTGGGGAATCCCGAGAAACCTGTGATCATGGCGACAGTGCAGACCAGGTCACAGAAGAAGGAGGAAGAAGGTGAACCTATAAATGCTCATCCAGAGGAGATGAGGAAGGCGCAGGCTGAGGATAGGACACTCAAGCCCTGTTTTAAAAAATTGCCCAAATGCCACACACCTCCGAGCAAGGGGGAATATTTCATGAAGAACAAACTCTTATACAGGAAGGCCGGAACTGGAACAAATGGTCACAACCAGCTGGTTCTTCCCACTTCATATAGAGATAAAGTGATGGAACTCGGGCATGCGATTCCCTTCAGTGGTCACATGGGGATCAGCGCCACAGGACAGCGTATAGCTTGTCATTACTTCTGGCCAGGGATAACGGAGGATATAAAAAGATATGTCAAATCCTGCCCAGAATGTCAAAGGGTAGCTCCAAAGCACTGGACTGCTCCTGCAACTCTAGGGGAAATGCCCATAGTGGGAACACCTTTTGAGAGGGTTGCAGTGGATATTGTAGGACCTCTCACTCGGACCAAGAGGAGGAACAGTTACATCCTTACTCTGGTGGACACTTGTTCTATGTGGGGAGAGGCGGTAGCCCTGCCATCAATTGATTCAAAACATGTAGCAGAGGCACTACTTACAATATTTACCCGATTAGGATTCCCGCATCAAATCTTGACGGATAATGGTTCTCAGTTCAAGGGGAAACTAACGGAAGAAGTTTTTAAGCTATTTCAAGCCAGACACTTTCATTGTAGTCCGTACCATCCACAAGGGAACGGCCAGGTAGAGAGGTTCAACGGGACTCTCATTTCTATCCTGAGAAAGCTGGCACACGAAAAACCGGATCTGTGGGATCAATTCCTGCCCGCCGCATTGTTTGCGTACCGGGAGGTACCACATAGTTCAACCGGGATGGCTCCCGCAACTCTGCTATTTGGGAGGCCAATAAAAGGTCCATTAGAAGCTCTATTAAGGACCTGGACAGATGAGAAGGCGGAAGAGACTGTTACCTCATCGTATCAATACGTGAACGAACTGACCACTCGTTTGAAAGCTGGATGGAAACTGGCAAATGATAATTTGAAGCAAGCCAGGAAGAAACATGCAGCATATTTTAATAGGAAGGCAAAGGACAGGGAACTGGCAGTCGGAGAGAAGGTGCTGCTTCTACTACCCGGAAGCCAGAATAAATTACAAATTGGTTGGCAAGGTCCATATACGGTTCTAGAGAAGGTGTCTAGAACAAACTATAAAATTGACAAAAAGGGGAAGGAGAAAGTTTATCATGTAAACCTGTTAAAGAAGTATCTGGACAGACCACTCCAGGAAAGCACCCCCTTATTGACCTTAGCTATTGCAACCCAGATGCAAAAAGAACCACTCACCTCACATGAATACCCATTACATCCTTGTGAAACCGCAGCACAGGTAAAAGTCAGTAAGCACCTGACTAAAAACCAGAGGGAGAGAGTTCAACAAGTTCTGGAGGAACATACAGATGTATTAACAGATAAACCAGGCCATACAAATTTGCTACAGTATGAAATGAAACTGGTAGACTCAAACCCAATCTGTATGAGAGCCTATTCTATTCCGTTCGCGAAGGAGAAGGCATTGAAGGAAGAAATAGAGTATTTGTTGAAGGAGGGGATTATTTCGCACAGTGAATCATCTTTTAGTTCTAGTGTCGTTTTGTTGAGAAAACCGTCTGGGGAACACAGACTGTGCATAGATTACAGGAAACTGAATGCTGTCACAGAAGGACAAGTGGATCCATTACCAGACACAAAACAGTTATTTGCCAGACTGAACAAGGCAAAATACTTTTCAAAGGTGGATCTTAGTAAAGGCTATTACCAGATCCCAGTGAAGCCTGAAGTGAGACCTTATTTGGCTTTTAGCACTTCGGATGGACATTATGAATTCAATATGCTACCATTCGGACTGAAAAATGCTCCGAGTGTGTTTTCAAGGATGATGCGCAAATTGTTGGATCCCCTGAATAACCCATGTATCACGAATTTCATGGATGATATTCTCGTCGCCACAGAGACATTTGAAGAACACATTGAAGCTCTGGAGATGTTGTTTGATAGACTTCGGGAGGCGAACTTAACTGGTAGGCCAACAAAATGTTGTATTGGATGCAAAGAGTTGGAATTCTTGGGACACACTGTATATCAGGGTAATATGACCCCTGATCCTAAGAACTTGGAAAAACTGCAGAGAGCACCTAGGCCGCAAACAAAAAAGGACGTGCGATCATTTGTGTCGTTATGCGGATTTTATCAGAAATACATCAAGAATTTTAACGCTATTTGTGCTCCTCTGACTGATCTGACTCGCAAGGGACTTCCAGATAAAATTATTTGGACTGCACAATGTGAACTAGCGTTCCAAGAGTTAAAGGAAAAACTCACTAGCAAGCCGATTCTCAAACTGCCAAATTAGAGTAGCGGCAGACGTGAGGAGTAATTTTACCTATGTGTATCGCTGGTTTTGGAACTTGCCATAGGCATGTTTTCAAGTGGGGAGATGTGTAGTGAAATTGACAGAGATACAACGGTAAAATACCTCCAAAGATAACATGTAAGGATAAAAACATAATGCGTAGGCTGCTGATAGTACATGATCGCCCAGACCGCGGGTAATCACCCTCCATAAAAATTGACTTGCTAGACAGGAGGGGAACGGCGGATAAAAAGGAAAAAATATGACTGGAAAGATTGCGTGAGACTAGAAAGGCTAAGGAGACGCAATTGGGGGGGGGGAAACGGAGAAAAGTCACGTTTCCCAAGTTGACATAAAGTAAGGAACTCGACAGAAGGGACCTTGGATATGTTACGCCACAGTCATTTATTGGTCGCTTTTGCGATACCAAGCCTTTGATTTGAATTCAGCGGCAGAACGCAGATGTTTGGAATATTACAAAAATTAAAAAGTAACTTTTTCGTAATATTAATGTTAGGAATATAAAAATTAGCTGGCCGGATGGCCCATTCTGAGCAGTGAACTAATATGTTCTTAATTTTACAGACGGATAGATAATATTGAGATAATGACAAAAGACAGTGTTGTTCACATCAGCGACAGACTGTATGGAATAAAAAGTGTCGCTATTTGCACAAAAAAACACGACCTTGAGACGCAGGTGTTCAAATCTACTTAGTAGGGAAGCGAAGGGACATTGGTGGGAGCTGTGTCTAAATATAACTTTTAACGACAAAATTTTGGAGGGGAGAGAAAGGTTGGTTCAAAAATCAAGTACGTTTTTGAAAAAAAAAACAAGTAGAGACGGACAGACTAACAGATAAACATCCATACTTGACTGAAGCATGACTGAAATGACTTTAGGGTAGGAAATTTGAATTTGAAATAAACCTAGGCAGTGATTGGCCACAGACAATCATTTTATCGGCGCTCAGACGCGCAAGTGGGGCCATTCCTCAATAGTTGTTCGATGATAGACACAGTATTTTAAAGTGTGGTGAT
Organism: Oreohelix idahoensis; assembly: GCA_024509875.1. Lineage (NCBI taxonomy): Eukaryota > Metazoa > Mollusca > Gastropoda > Stylommatophora > Oreohelicidae > Oreohelix > Oreohelix idahoensis. Next base: position 90,942 of record JAMPIV010007650.1, on the reverse strand, counting down.
TTCCAAATGAAAGAAAGTGAAATAAGTTCAGGGACGCCATACTATAGCCAGCAGCTCAGCTGAGTTTTGCTAGCATTTCTGTGTTCTTTATTCATAATCTGGTAAGATTGAAATTATTTCTTTGTATATTTTGAATATTGTTTAATGTTCGAGTGATTTGATACTGCCATATCATAATCTAGCCTTACAAACAAGTAGGGATTTGCTCTAGACCCCCCGCCCAAGTCAGGGTCTAGGGACCAACAATATACATAAACTCCAGCAAGGGTTAGGAAAGACAGATCAAGTGTTGAGAATAATGAAACATATTACCTATCCACTTTTAGGGAAGGAAACTAATAAATATTTTTCAGAATCTATAGTCTGGGAGGACCTATCTGATGTAAAACCACCATGGTAAATGTGCTGTTTGGTCAGAGAGATCTGACCTGTCTGTATGATGTGGTTGTTGTGTCCGTGTTGTGTCCAGACGTGGGTAGAGAATAGAATTTTGACACATAGCCAATACTTTGATTGCAGAGCTGTGAGTTTCAGTTGTCAACAAGGCGGTGTCCATTCAGTTGGTGATTTTACTCGAGTGTATCTGTGCAGTACGTTGTGACAGAGACCACTATTATTGCCCGCCAGCACGGAGAGGTGGGACCACCAGATTTCAGCACCAGAGCTACATATGCAAGTTGAGTGAGCCTCTGGTCTGCTGGAAGTTCACCAACGCCTTTTAGTTACTAATACCCCATAAAATTCCTGTAATTTACTGGACACTGTGTAGTCAATATAGACAGGTGTGATGAGGCCACCCCAACAGCACAAGCATTAACTATCCTCCCAAGTAGATGACTACTAGAACATTTTAATAAAACTAACTAGTCTAGTACTTATATATGTACACTCTTGCATTTATTATGTAACATTCCATGCATTTCTTTCATAATTTTTAAATCCTTTTTTTAAAAAAAAAAGTTCTGGTCAACATAAAACTTGATCCAGAACAAATAAATGTAATATAATTCTATCAAAAATTTTACACTCTTGAGTTAGTTCAGTGTATTATAATATTTGTTAAATATTATTAGTCTGCTTAAATATCTGTGGGTGTATCTATAACTATCACACCACATTACATATCATTACCCTAGACATTTTACATAGCTACATTCATTAAGAAAAAAAATTAAATGTGAGGTCGTAGTGGTAGCAAGAAAGGCCTTCTGACAATTCACAACTACATTTTATCTCAGGAGCCTTCACAGCTGGCCTCATACATTACATTTAGTAATATCACCATCATACAATGCCATCAAACCCACTACACAGCTCAGCACCACAATAAAAAGTACTCCGTGGAGAGTGGTCACTAGCATGACCACTCAACGTAACTGTGAACTATTGGACCGAGGAATGACCCAGACTAATTATAGACGCAATAACTTCTACAGCCTTCCTATTCACCAGTGTTGGCCAGATAACACAAGAAAAAAAGATCGTAATATTTATTTATTAGGCATAGAAATATGTTGCGTAACCCTGGTTTAAACAACATTAATTTGACAGTTCACAAAGGCATGCACACCATCATTGTGGGCAGACGCTGGAACTGGGTTGACCATGACCTCAGAAGGGACCCTCACACCATCACCAGAACTGCTATGCTATCGATCCCAGAAGGACGACGAATGAGAGGCAGACCAAAGACAACCTGGCGGAGAACAGGGGAGGCTGAAATGCAAAGCATGAACCAGTGTTGAGACACGGCACGAAGAATGGCCACCAACCGAGCAAAATGGGGACAGTTTGTTGTTGCCCTACAAGACGCCACTAGGCGTGATGGCCACTGACTGCTTTATCAGTCATAGGGCTAAGGATCCAAGAAGTAGAAGAATTGAACAGTTGGTTGATCTCTGTAGGTATCTACTTACGTCGGAATTCGCTGAATGAAGGAAACATTGTTTTATGAATGCCAAACTGAGACCAAAAAAATACAAACTTTCATTGAATGGGCCTGCATCTCTGAGTATAGATTAATAGACAACATTTAACAAGTTAACGCGTTCTTTCTTTGTTATGTATTTGTTGATGTAATACATTTTTTTATGTATGCACACATTTTTTATCACAGTAGCACCTGACAGTCATTGAGTAAATCTTTCATTAACAATTCGTTGTTTCTGCTTTTCTTTATCATCATCATCACCCTCTTCATCACCATCATCATTATTACATTTTTATTTTGCTCCTTTTTTCTGGACACTCCGGGTTTACAGAGAGCTAGACAGGAAAGCCCACGGGCAAGAGAAATAGACAGGAATAAAAATGTCAAAGAAGACATGGAGAAGCCTTGTGTGGGATGGCACTGTACAGGAGGACTTGAATTTAATGAATTCTTATGCTCTGTGAGGAGACAAACGGTAATGATGATGACGACCATTATTGACTTCATCTTCATGTAATATGCTAACTGGTTTAGGCGATCAGGCCTCCCCACAACCACATGTCCCTAACACTGTTTATCAGTTCTGTTTTTGACTTTCTTCCATGGCATAATGTTAAAATCCTTAGTATCTTCTCTTTTGGTCATAATTGTATAACCCTTCCCGTCATGGAACTACTAACTTACAACCGGTTTTACAACATCAGAGAATCAACTAACTACTACTAACTTACAACCGGTTTTACAACATCAGAGAATCAACTAACTACTACTAACTTACAACAGGTTTCACAACATCAGATAATCAACTAACTACTACTAACTTACAACAGGTTTCACAACATCAGAGAATCAACTAACACCGTATAAACGATCCCATAAATATATTTAAACACTGGAGCTTTACAACAAATATCCATAAGGCACTACAGATATGGAGCCGTGGTAGCATAGTGGTTAGTGCACTGGCTTCCTAGCTCAGTGGTCTATGGTTCGATCCCCAGATGAGGTGGGACTTTTTAGGCCGCAAACGGCTCTTGGGTCGACCCGGCCCCAACTGGGTACCAGAGCAACTCTGGGAAGGTTAAGACGGCCGGCGTGATGTTGACCACGTCACCCTTAGTGTGCCGATGGTCAAGAAAATATGGGCCTAACACCATATTCCCAATATGCCTCAATGGGCGTGTAAAGGGATCCTTGACCTTTTACTACAGATATCGAAGCCGCGGTAGCTCAGTGGTTAGTGCACTGGCTTCCTAGCTCGGTGGTCCATGGTTCGATCCCCAGTTGAAGAGGCAAACGGCTTCGAAGTCGACTAGCCTCATGAAATGAATTGGGTCCCAGAGCAACTTTGGAAAGGTTAAGGCGACTGGCGTGATGCTGACCACATCACCTCTAGTGGGTCAAGAATGGTCAAGAAAATATGGGCCTAACGCCACATTCCCAATATGCTTCAATAGGCGTGTAACGGGATCCTTCACAACAGGTATCCTTTTATAATACATAGTCCATTTGTTGGCTAATTTACAGCTCCTTGCAAATATGAACATTTTGTTTGGCCAGTGTTAAACTAAACGACACCCTTCAGCTAGGCACATACGAAGTTACTAGATTAAACGTAATACGCTCTAGCATAAAGTCTGCACATTCATTATGTTCACTGTTTATACCTTGTGCTTGACAATCATACTGGTGCTTGTTCGACACTTTAAATCTATTCATACTCTTTAGATCAGTGGTCGGCAACCGGTCGATCTTGATCTACCATTAGATCCCAAGGCATTATTTGGTAGATCTTTAGGTGACCGAGGGGAAAATTAATGTTAAACATAGGTACATTTCGGACTAGCCCTCTCCCACTGGCACTTAAAAAGTGCCGTGTTCCTCGTGTTTGAAGATACTTTCACCGCATTCCCAATGAAAACCTGCAAGATAACTGACTATAATTCACTTTACTTGGGAACTGTATGTGTTAGAAAGTGATATTTTCTCTGAAGTAAAGCTAACATTCGGTCAAATATTTTGTTTTAGTTCTCTTCAATATTACTCCTACTGACTATAAAACTTCTATCTTTTATAAACCTACTGACGCTCATGGTTTTCTTCTTTACACCTCTTCTCACCCTCTCAGCTGTAAAGATTCCATTCCTTTTTCTCAACTTCTACGCTTACGTCGGTGTGACGTACGTCTAGTTCGACAAGTGAATTTTCCCTGATATGATGGATGATTTAAAGGGACTTTTAACTTTTCATAACATTAGAACCCCTGAACATTTGTTGTAACTTTTCGTTTCGCCAGAGCGAATCGATTCCACCGGGACTCATTTAGTATGCGGCACGAGATCAAAGACACTGAGACGATCCCCGAGCAGAGAAGCTAGTTTCTCGCAGGTATTTATCATCTCCGCGCGAACTAAACCGCTCGCAAGATGGACCAGAGCAATCAGAAGAAAGACACTGGTGGAGATCTCAGGAAGGACGGGCGGCATGCTATCAAAGACAGTAGTGGTCCCTGAAACGATTTCGCATCTCGGTGTTTAGCACGGAACCGATCGCAGCCAGAGCGAACGGGGAAAGCTGACGCAAGCAGCGAGCGAAGATACGAGAGGCCAGGGGCGGCTTCTCTCTTTGGTCTGGCGGTCAGATCCCCAAAATCCGTCCGAGATCAAAAAGGCTGTCAAGTTTCTCATGTCCCACTCATCTTGCATTCCAGTTGTAGATATACAGATCACGTAGAAATACACTTCATCACTCGCTGGCCAGAACTTGATAAAAGCACTAGCGATATTTGAAATCTTGCTAGATTATCCCATGGATTTTCATTTATATTTGCAGTGAATTCTATTTCTGTGCAAAACGGTAATATATATATTGTGTAAAGGGATCAGTGGTCTTAGTTCATTCATTCTATTTCATTGGATTTTGTGTTAATTTAAACCTATTAAATTAAACCGTCTGAATAGTTCCAGTTGTAAATGTAATGATATACCTGCTATACTATTTTCAAAAAGATAATAGATGTTTAATGCTTAAATTAACTTTTAAAGTCGCGAAGGAATTTATAATTAATAAATTTAGTTAAGTCCTATATTTATAGATGTGTGATTTAACCACTAGAACTCGCGCATTGTTTATTAAATACATAATTAAATACGCGAGCGTATATATAATAGTCTTAACGGGAAATTTATCGCGCGCTTAGAAGATTATTTGATTTTTAAAGTATGATTATGTTGTTATGGGTTTTCTATCTTTTTCTCTAGATTGATCACCTTTTGCAATCCCAGCCATAACGAAATCTTTCAGAGTTTCCATACTCGGTTCTTAAACTTCCAGACAGTTTGATGAGACATTTTTTTAAAGTAAATCTTGTGGTGGTCCGGTGCGGCCTAGCTAACATAATTACATGAAAGAAAGCCTACCCAAGATCATTTGATTATTATCATCAAATTAAATTACAATCTGTAAGATAAACTGGAAGATGAACAGTGCCAGTAGCGATAGTTTATATACTGCTCTATTGTGAGAGATTACCGATTTACCTGACTGTGACTGAGCCTAGTTTTTTCCTCACTGGATTAAAAAAAACTTTACCGGTCAGTTGCTGTCATCACGCAGTGAAGGAATATTGCCATCACCTCATTTTCACCCCTGTGTTGAATTGTGTCAGTGCCATCCCATAGACTCCTTTTATATAATAAAACACAAGAACTCTTTAAACTTCAAGTCCGGCGATAAGCGGGAATATTTGCTCTCAGTAAAAACTCGCAATATCTGGGGCGGGACATAGAAGTGTTAGACAGTTTCACATGTCAAGAGTTTAATCACTGTGTTTATCATTCTAGGGATTGTCTGATGCTGCAACTCGGTAAGTGTGTGAGTATATATGAGTGTGGATCCGCACAGTGTGCATGAATGACAGGAGATTTATTTTTTTGCAAAAACCATTTGTTAACTTGCCTACCGGGTAATACGTTTTTCTGTATACCCGGCATTGTTCCTTTAGAGGGATAATTTGTTAACTCTGTTTCACCCCCCCCCCTTTTTTTTCTTTGCTTAGTAAAGGGAAGACACCAGTTGGGATAACAGTATTTTTTTGTCTACCGCCATAACTAATATTGTAACACCTCTTTCAGAGTAATTAAATTCACTGTTGGGTTACATTTCCTATGCTCCTGATAACTATCTATCTTGAGACTGGGTTTATCTTTGTCTAATACAAGCGGGAAGGGCTTAGTCGATACCAATCTTCTTCACCCCCTCCCTACCTTGTCATTTGCATTTTCCTGTACTTATGAAAATTTTATGTAACACTTGATATTTGTTTTTTTGTGATTTGATTTTTAAGGTAAATAAACATCATAAACTTATATCGGACTGTGTTGGAATACCCAAAAGCCCAAAAATTCCCTATTTGTTTAATATAGCTGTATCCACGTCGTCTGAGTGTTTGAAGCAACAAATCAGTGTGAGCGCAGACGTGTGTCTGGAAAACTGGCAAATAAGTGTTTGACCAGGAGAGTGGAAGAGAAGATTGAGAGAAACGATTTGTCGTAAATAAGTCTGTCTTTACTCTCCTCCAGCACTCTGTGGAGCATCATATTTAAATCTATACATTTCTATCACTGAGTTTCATCATCATTCTACACTCTAAACCGGACTACTATTTCTAGACTCTTTCTCTCAAAATAAATTTACGACAGTCGGATATGTCACAATGATGAAGATTTCCGTGAACGAGCTCAAGAGATGTTCGAGTTCTTTCGCTGATGTCTTTATCCTGAAAGAGTTTTATCTGATGCTTTTAAACGCATCATACACGTTACTCGTCAGATGGCACTTACTGCCAAACCTACTACTACATCTGAAAGACTCAAACTTGTCTTAATTTTCCATTCCCACTGTTTGGCGGTGAAAACAATTATGTTTCGTAATTTGCCTATTCTCCACTCTGATCCTGCTACCAGAGAGTTGTTTCGAGATACGCCTTTGGTGGCATATCGTAGGGATCAGAATATTAGAAATATTCACAGTCGCTTGAGACATACTAGCCCTTCACACTTTGGTACTAAACCGTGCCAACGCAGTATGTGTAAATGCTGTCTATTTGTACTTCAAACTCAGACAGTTACTTTTCCGAAAGTAAAATTTGTCATCAGAGAGTCTTTCACGTGAGAATCCAGAAACCTGATTTATGCTATCATCTGCAAGAGGTGTGGCATTACCTATAGTGGTGAAACTGACAGACGTTTGGCAGATAGGTTTCATGAGCACTTAAATGACATTTATCATGGCAAACCTACACCGGTGGCTCTTCATTTTAATAGACCTGACCATTCAGGTAATTCTGATATTAATATTACTGCCCTCCGTTCTTGCGTTGGGGATGACCGAACTCGCTTTTCCTTGGAGAATCGTCTCATTTTTCAAATGGGTTGTCTATCTCCCAATGGCCTAAATGTCCAGCATCATTTTGCATGAATTCTAGTGGCTCTTCTTTTCTTCCGTCGTTGATTTTGCGATCTATCTTTTAATAGTTTTTATAGTATTGTTTCGTTTCGTATCCTTTTGTGTCTTTTTAAATGCCGCTATCTTATACGTCACTTCCATGGACGTTACTAAACTAGCGCTCATCTCTTTTATTCCACGGATATAGCTACTTAGATCAAGACTGGTTTTAGCAGTTTTGATAATTCCTTTTGCGTTTCGTTGATTATTTACTTTCTTGTTTGGATATTTCTTTCTGGTTTTGGATTTTCTTGTGTTATTATTGTTCTTTTTTTCGCTCATCACCTGTGTTGTTTACTTTTTCATCTTCTTGTATTGCTCTTTTTTGTATATGTTTCTCATCATCGTATGTGTTTGTAGTATATTTCTTTGACCTGTATGTAATTCATGTCCTTGTCACCTGTTTGTAACTGTGGCTGACGAAGGGTGAAACCCGAAATGTTACCGTGTTTCTTGTGTACCGTTAACTTGTAAAACTGAGTTCATACCATTTTATTTTTGTACTTAATATATCGTCAATTAAAATACTATCCGGAAGTAGAGACACTATAAAGTCAAGTCTATAACCCTTCACTCCCCTATGGGTCTACCTTTACCTGTTTTTTACCTGATATGGAATAAGAAAAATATCCTAATTGTCATGTGTAATCTGAAGAGACAAAGACAGCAGGTGACTTGTGCATGTCGTACAAGGTGACTTGTGCATGTCGTACAAGGTGACTTGTGCATGTCGTACAAGGTGACTTGTGCATGTCGTACAAGGTGACTTGTGCATGTCGTACAAGGCGACTTGTGCATGTCGTACAAGGTGACTTGTGCATGTCGTACAAGGTGACTCCTGCATGTCGTACAAGGTGACTTGTGCATGTCGTACAAGGTGACTTGTGCATGTCGTACAAGGTGACTTCTGCATGTCGTACAAGGTGACTTCTGCATGTCGTACAAGGTGACTTGTGCATGTCGTACAAGGTGACTTCTGCATGTCGTACAAGGCGACTTGTGCATGT
>JAMPIV010007650.1:0-80000 GCA_024509875.1 Oreohelix idahoensis | reverse complement strand
AAGTGCTCATTTAATAAACCACATCATTATCAGAGACGTCAAATTATCCCATATCTATTAAACTTCCATGTCTGAAACATCAAGTTGTCCTATACTGGAAGTATTCTGTATGAAACATATCACATTTTGTGTGTTGTATACATTTATTCAAACAGTGTCAAAGATATGACACGTTTTAAAATATATAATCCAATAATCATAAATGACATAAAAATATGTCTCCGTGTAACATAGAGAAAAAAAAAATAATCATAAACATAAATTTTTACTAATTATGTTTGTCGATGTGCTCATTAGCAAAGCGGTTTTGCATAAGGCTGGCAATCTCATGGAAAACCAATTGCTCTAAAAACCACTAGTGTAAGAGTTGTGAATGTGTTGGTAAGGTTTTCTGCAAGGGGACCAGCTGTAGCGGTGGCTCCTTGCTCCACAAAGAGCAATAGTGAAAATTAAGATGATGGCATTAACAAAAATTAAACATTTTTTCTGGTGTTGATAGATATGACAGTGTTCCAGTGAGCAGGCAATGAGTGTTTAAAATGTTATAAAAAAAAAGAGTGGAAACACTGAATGTGCGAAAAAGAAACAGTGCAAGCAGTGTTGCCACTCCTAGGTGAATCCACCTAGATCTAGGGTTTTTTTTTGTTTTGTTCCCGTCTAGGTGTCATTTTCCTTCATTAGTTGAAGAGTGCCACATAGATCAACTTTAGGTTTTCGTCCAAAGTAGCCCAAAAAATAGCACATCAAAACCGACCAAAGTCGCCAAAAAGTAGCCGAAAATTCAAAATTTATGTGTATTTCGGTTTTTTGTTTCTAAGGTCCAATCTATATATATATATAGATATATTTTTTTTTTTCTTTTTTTCTTCAAAATTCAGTGTGGCAATACTGAGTGCAATGCGCAAGAAATATATAAATAAAAATAAGTGAAACTGATCAGCGTGCAGCATCGATACCTCAGTAATCTATGGACTGAGAGGTGAACTGATGAAAGTCTTTGTATAATCTTCTAGTTTGCTGCAACATCTAATGATTACACTGGATCTTTACGTGTTTCTAATCTCGTATGATGTATTAGTACGCGATTTGTGTTTATGTGAAGAAACGAGACTTGTAATACGTTATGGGTCGATCAGTGTTCACAATACTTAACTTTTATGTGTCCTACCCGTGCAAGAAGTGATTGCTGGATTGCGTCATTCGCCAGTTTACGTATTTATTGAAAGATTGTGTTACTCACAAGAGCAAGAATTGATTGTAATATTGTATTATCTTCCAGTGTAATTGTAAACTTATGTTACCTGTCCGAGCAAGTATATATTGAAGGATTGTGTTATCTCGCAGTGCCAGAATTGGTTCTACGATTGTGTTACCTCCTAGAGCAAGAAGTGGTTGTAAGATTGAATTGTCTGCCAGTGTATTTGTAAGATTGTGTTATCTGCCCGTACACATATTTGCTGATAGATTGTGTGATCTGCCTGTACAAATATTAGCTGAAAGATTGTGTGATCTGCCTATACAAATATTTACTGAAAGATTGTGTAATCTGCCTGTATAAATATTAGCTGAAAGATTGTGTTATCTGCCTGTACAAATATTTGCTGAAAGATTGTGCAATCTGCCTGTAGACATATTAGCTGAAAGATTGTGTTATCTGCCTGTGCAAATATTAGCTGAAAGATTGAGTTATCTGCCCGTACACATTTATGCTGAAAGATTGTGTTATCTCGCAGTTCCAGAATTGGTTCTACGATTGTGTTACCTCCTAGAGCAAGAAGTGGTTGTAAGATTGAATTATCTGCCAGTGTATTTGTAAGACTGTGTTATCTACCTGTACACTTATTAGGTGAAAGATTGTGTTATCTTCCTGTACACATATTAGCTGAAAGATTGTGTTATCTACCTGTGTAAGTATTTGTTGTAAGATTATTCTACACGTCAGTGGAAGCACATGTTTAAAGAGTGCGTTATCTCCCAGAGCCGGAATCGTTTGTAAGATTGTTTTATCTCCAAGTGCAAGTATTAGTTGTATACGTTTGTTACCTGCAAGTGTAAATATTCGTTAAAAGATTGTGTCATACCTGCATGTGCAAGAATTGGCTGAAGTATTGACAGAAAGATTGTGTAATACATCCCAGTGCAAGAATTGGTTTGAAGATGGTGTCATCTGGCAATGTAAGTATTTGTAGTAAAGTGAATCCGTATGACAACACGCTCAAATTCCCCGCTTAAAACGTACTAGCTAACTTATTTAAAATCTATAAATAACTACAGTATTTGAAATTTGTCTGAGGGTCTAGTCAAATTTACATTTAACTGAGAGTATTTGAATTTTTCTAAGAAAACAAGTTAAAAGTTACCACCCCCCCCCCCCCTCTCACACACCCATCCCAATATTTATCGAAGGACGTAGTAAAATTTAACAACCAATCAAATCGTTACCTCTTTTTTGTAGAACAATAAAATTTTGGTTGAAGTGGAAATAATGCCTATTTTGAGTTTTTGACCGAGCTTAAATAATTTATTTCTCGATAACTAAAGATAATTAAAATAAAAGGGATATCTCAAATTATAGCGCTGATATTGCTTAACATATACACATAGAGATTCCCTCATAGAAAAATTATCTTAACTTAGAACATTTAATTTAGTAATATTTTCACATCAGGTTAAGATCAAATTTTATTACAAAAAAATTAACCCCATTTGAATGCAAAGGAATAACTAAAGGAAAACTATATAGAACGATAGAGAATAATGGGCCGTTTAATCATCATGGTTTGATAATTAAAATCGGTTCACAAATAACTATGATATAAAATAAACAAATTCGGTCAGATTAGACAAACACGCTTAAAACTGCTCAAATTCTATAGCCTAGGAAAAAGTTAATTTTTTTGACTCGTCATTTTATTGGTTGGGGGTAGTGTGATAAAAATTAACAACTTTTTGTAAAGTGCGCCATTGACGAAAAAGCTTCCATACCAAGCTGACATTATTGGAAAAGACAGAAGGACAAGCCTTTGCCGTCTGTACTGCAAGCGTAGTGCTATAGCCCTTTACTGTCGGGTCGCTTGTGTGTGTGAATATTCTTTACTTGAGGGTAAGATAGATAATTTTGTTTGCATATTTTATTAAACCTGTAAGTAACAGGCTATCTGTGTGCCATATTTTTTTCGATACTGCCGGTGGGAAATGTGATGTCACGACGACCTAAGTAGGAATGTGCCTATAGCAGGCTTATTCGGAGTGATATTGTGTAAAATGTTTGCCAATTGGCTTTACAAATTTGCGACTGTAAGTGCAGTATTAATAAATTGATATTGTCTTTTGGAATAACATGTGAAAACATATAGGGTATGTTTGAATGAAGTAATCAACAGGTCACAAGCAATATTGTATCTACCATGACTATTGTATGGAAGACAAACAGGAAGGAGGGACATTAACATAGAATAAATACTGAAGAAGACTGATTACACCACGCTGAGTGTAGACAACAGAATTTAAGGTCTAATGCGACTTGTTAGCACAAGCGGCTGACCTAGGTGGGTATTAATACAGTTTAGAGGTGAAATTGATAGAGGCAGATGTTACACAGAAGGGATTGTCCTTCTTAGTTCAGGTTGTATTACAAAGTACCTCGTTGCTGCAGTAGACTGAAAGGAAGAAGTGTTGGAGTGAGTGCTCATACTACAATTTGAAGCTAGCTCCTTTTCTTCAGTCAGGAGTCAGAACGTTGGTGTACAGGCCTAAGATTGACAGAACAGCTGCAATAACTCTTTCACAGATAAGTCCTTTATACAGGCACTGATACCTCATCCCAAAACATAATTTCACCACTAAAAGAAAACCACCTGGGTGTGATGAAAATAACAGACCTTACAGTATATAATAAATGATAATATCAAGAACTGTGGGTATATTCATTCCAGTGACTTTTTAGTTGTACACAAATGGACAGAGTTTCCAAAAATATTTATTTGTGCGTGTAAATAACCTTTTCTTGATTTATTGAAAATTCCTGTCCCAACAAGATTGAGGTACAGGAATAATAAATTGTAAATATATCTATTTTCAAACAGTCTTGCTTAAATTTCAATAAAGTTAAAGTTCTGTTTTGAAATTCATAACTGTTATAATATATTACCCTAGACACTTTGCCAAATACCAACACACACAGTTAACATACTCTTGATGAGATCCCAAGAGGTAGCAGATAGGGACTCAGAGAACTTCATCATCATCATTCCTTACTCTGGGAACTTACATAGCTGGACCTCACCTTGATTGTCTATACACCCTTGCTCTTTTCAGAGAAGGGGGTATTTCTCATAAGACCAGTCTCTTACCTGGCACTATCCTCGTATCCTCTGATACATCTATTTGTCCAGGATATCCTATAATTAATAACATCAAAACCTCTTGTCACATAGTGGGGTCCTGTCTGGGATTATTTTACCACCATACCCCTGGGACTTTTAATGTGGGGAATAATAGATAATAAATATAAAATATAATTAAACAACTTGCGGTGAAATTGGATGAGCTGTCATTGCCTATAGTTAATTAAATTAGTAATATTTGCTAATTTATGATATAAGTTGTTAATAATTTGTGTACAAGTGAGAGAATTGCAGACTTGGCCAAATTTAGATCTGCTGCAGTGCAGGCGGCAAAAGACTTTGGCCTGAGTGGGGACGCGATGATTCAGTATGTAACTACTGAATGTGATAAATTTATAGATAGGGAAGATAGGAGGTTAGCTGAAGAGAAAAGATTACAATTAGAAGCAGATAAAGAAGAGAAAAGATTAAAATTAGAAGCAGATAAAGAAGTTAGGAAATTAGAGGCTGATAGGGAGGCTGAGATTAAAAGGTTACAGTTAGAGGAAAAAAGATTGCAGATGGAGGCTGAAAAGGAGGAAAAGAAATTGCAAAGAGAAGCAGAGAAAAAACGTTTGCAAAGAGAACATGGGTTGAGGCTGAAAGAAATGGAACTTCAAGGACATATTCCAGAAAATGGAAGCAGCCCAACTACCTCTGACTCTAGTGACAGTCAGGGAGCCTCAAACTCAGCCATGAACTTTCATTTAGATCCTTTTGTAGAGAAAGACGATGACATTGAGTCATACCTAAATAGATATGAAAGGCTAGCTACTAACTATGGGCTAGAGAAAGAAAAATGGAGTTTAAAACTATCACAAGGCTTGAGGGGAACTTCCTATGAAGTTTTCTCTAAATTAAGCAGGGAAGATCAAGAAAACTATGACCTCCTAAAACAAGCATTGTTAGTCAGATATGAGAAGAATGCTGAATTTTATAGAAAGAAATTTAGAAATAGTAAGCTGCTGTCTGGAGAAACCTACCACCAGTTCTTTGCAAGACTCGAAACTTACTTGGAGAAATGGACTGCTCTGGGGAAAACCCAAGACTTAAAGGAAATGATTATGATGGAACAGTTAAGAGAGTCCATGGCTCCAGACTTGAGAACATTTCTCATGGAACAAGGTGCAGAGAGGCTGGGGGAGATTCTCAATGTTGCTGAGAGATATATTCTCAATGTTGCTGAGAGATATCAGACAGCCCAGTCAGAAGTGGCTGGAGTTAAAAAGAAGCAAGCAGAGAGTAATAAAACCCCACAAAACCAGAATAAGTTTGATAATAGGGATCAACCCCATAGATTTAAACAAAGTTATGATAGGCCAAGATTTGATCCTAGGGACAGAAACCCTCAAGTAAATGAAAAGAAACCCTACAGACCAGAAGGAAAATGGTGTAAAATTTGCAAGATAAATAATCATTACACAAAAGACTGTAGGAAGAAAAACCCTCCATATTTCGCTGCATGCCTTAAAACAGGAAAGAAGGGAAAGAAGGAACTGTCTACAGGACAGCAAGAACCTCATCATCCCCCTGTATGTGAAGAAGTAGTATGTAATGGGGCCACTATCAAGTGCCTTTATGATACTGGATTGGATTTTGACTCAGTCGTGAGTTCTAACCTAGTGCACCCAGATCAATATACCACAGAAACAGTGGAGATACAAGGAGCAACTAAGGACGTAGCAACCATGACATTTACCATTGCAAGAATAAATGTAAAAACTCGCTATGTGGAAGGAGTGATTAGAGCAGCAGTGATAAATGAACCAATCTACCCTCTGATATTGGGATGTAGATATGTGTTTTTAGGAAGTCCCAAAAGACCAGTGATTATGGCAGCAGTACAGACCAGGTCACTGTCAAGGAAGGAGGAAGATAACCCTATAAATACTCATCCAGAGGAAATGAGGAAGGCACAGGCTGAGGATAAGTCATTAAAGCCGTGTTTCAGAAAACTACCAAAAAGCCATACCCCTCCAAACAAAGGAGAATTTTATATGAAGAATAAGTTAATGTATAGGAAGGCTGGAACAGGATCCAATGGTCATGGACAACTAGTTCTTCCATCTTCATATAGGGAAAAGGTTATGGAGAGATCACATGTTGTGTCAGACGGTGGACATGAGAAAATTAGTACCACCTGTCAAAAAGCATCTGTGACATTTTATTGGCCAGGCGAAGCTGCAGACATTGCAAAATTTGTGGAGGCACATGACCAATGTAACAAGGGAAAGCCCACACGATGTGAAAATTATCAGGATCTAGATAAGCATTGTGGCAAACCTAGACCTGAAAATCAAAATAAATATGATAAGGTAGACAAGATGGATAGGAAAACCCTTTTTCACACACGGTCTTCAAATAAACCAGTTAGAATGGCCACTATGCGTATTGTACAAAGAGTGACCTCAACCCAGTCCCACCCGACAATCCTTTGGTCGGAATTCCTGGAACTGGACGAAAATAGAAGAGAGGGCAGTCCTCTCAATTTGAAACTGAAACTGCGGGAAACCCCAGGAGAAGAATTTGTAGCGGACGGTTGGTGTGGGATAGCAAATTAACGGGAGAAAAGGTACCACCACAATACTTCCAATTACATGAGCATTACCGAAATGGCACCGGTACAATGGATAATGGGTCGGCCACATTTAAAGGTCCATTGGAAGCCATATTAAGGACATGGACAGATGAGAAGGCAGAAGAGACTGTAACCTCATCATATCAGTATGTGAACGAGTTGACCACTCGGTTAAAAACTGGCTGGAAACTAGCAAATGATAATCTGACAAAAGCCAGAAAGAAGCATGCTGAGTATTATAACATGAAAGCGAAGGATAGGGAGCTTGCTGTGGGGGAGAAGGTGCTTCTTCTATTACCCGGCAGCAGAAACAAACTTCAGATAGGATGGCAAGGTCCATAAACAGTTTTAGAAAAGGTATCTAGAACTAATTACAAGATAGACAAAAAGGGAAAGGAAAAAGTCTGTCATGTGAACCTCCTCAAGAAATATCATGATAGAAGAGTTTTGGACGGTGCACATTTACTGACCTTGGCCATAGCCACTGAAATGAAAAATGAACCTCTCACCTCTTATGAAAACCCCTGAAACCATGCGAAACTCCTGCACAGGTAAAAGTTAGCACTCATCTGACAAAGGGCAGAGGGAGAAGATTCAGAAGGTTCTGGAGAATCATACAGACGTGTTAACGGACAAACCGGGGCACACTAACTTGTTGGAGTATGATATGAAATTACTAGACCCAACACCCATCTGTATGAGAGCCTTTACTATCCCATTCGCTAAAGAGCAAGCTTTAAAAGGAGAGATAGAATATTTATTACAAGAAGGAGTTATTTCTCACAGTGAATCTCCTTATAGCTCCAGTGTGGTATTGTTGAGGAAACCCTCTTGGGAACATAGACTGTGCATAGATTACAGGAAACTGAATGCTGTCACAGAAAGTCAGGTGGATCCATTACCTGATACTAATCAACTGTTTGCCAGGTTGAATAAGGCAAAATATTTTTCCAAGGTAGATCTCAGTAAGGGATATTATCAGATTCCAGTGAAGCCTGAGATTCGACCTTATCTGGCCTTTAGCACCTCGGAAGGGCACTATGAGTTCAATATGTTGCCTTTTGGATTAATGAATGCTCCGAGTGTGTTTTCTAGAATGATGAAAAAACTATTGGATCCCCTGAAAAATCCATGTATTACCAATTTCATGGATGACATTCTCATTGCCACGGAAACGTTTGAGGAACATATAGACTCCCTAAATATGTTATTTGACAGACTCAGGGAGGCAAATCTGACTGCTAGACCCACCAAATGTTGTATTGGCTGCAAGGAATTGGAGTTCCTGGGACACACTGTACATCAGGGGAGCATGACCCCTGATCCTAAGAACTTAGAAAAACTACAGAGAGCACCTAGACCACAAACTAAGAAGGATGTGAGATCCTTTGTCTCACTGTGTGGATTCTATTAAAAATATATTCAGAATTTTAACTCTGTGTGTGCTCCTCTGACAGACCTAACTCGTAAAGGGAAGCCAGATAAAATAGAATGGTCGGCAGAATGTGAGCTGGCATATAATGAGCTAATACAAAAACTCACCAGTAAGCCCATATTGAAACTACCTGATTTGAGTCAGGAATTTGTGGTGAGAACGGACGCTAGTAATGTGGGACTGGGAGCCACGTTGTTACAAAGGTCCTCATCACCAGACGGAGAATTGAACCCCGTTGCTTATGCCAGCCGCAAATTGAACAGAGCGGAACAAAATTACTCAGTTGTAGAAAAAGAATGTTTGGCCTTAGTTTGGGCAATAAGGAAATTCCAGATCTATTTGTATGGTAGGCATTTCGTGGTCCAAAGCGATCATCAGCCCCTGGTTTTCCTTGCTCAGGCAAAGCATGGTAATGCACGATTGTTAAGGTGGTCTCTTCTCATACAACCTTACTCGTTTACCATTGAGTACATTCCTGGATCGCAGAACGTTGGGACAGATTTCGTGAGTAGGCACCCGCCTGCAGGAATCCAGGATCACACTAAGGCATAGGGAGTCAATTTGAACGTGATTGTATACAGATATGAAAGCTGCACTAGTAATTCACGCTTACTAACGGGGGAGATATGTAGTAAAGTGAATCCGTATAACAACACGCTCAAATTCCCCGCTTAAAACGTACTAGCTAACTTATTTAAAATCTATAAATAACTACAGTATTTGAAATTTGTCTGAGGGTCTAGTCAAATTTACCGCCAACATTTAACTAAGAGTATTTAAATTTTTCTAAGAAAACAAGTTAAAAGTTACCACCCCCCCCCTTCGCTCTCTCTCTCTCTCTCTCTCTCTCTCTCTCACACACACACACACACACCCATCCCAATATTTATCGAAGGACGTAGTAAAATTTAACAATCAATCAAATCGTTACGTCTTTTTTTGTAGAACAAGAAAATTTTGGTTGAAGTGGAAATAATGCCTATTTTGAGTTTTTGACCGAACTTAAATAATTTATTTCTCGATAACTAAAGATAATTAAAATAAAAGGGATATCTCAAATTATAGCGCTGATATTGCTTAACATATACACATAGAGATTCCCTCGTAGAAAAATTATCTTAACTTAGAACATTTAATTTAGTAATATTTTCACATCAGGTTAAGATCAAATTTAATTACAAAAAAATTAACCCCATTTGAATGCAAAGGAATAACTAAAGGAAAACAATATAGAACGATATAGAGTAATGGGCCGTTTAATTATCATTTTTGATAATTACAATCGGTTCACAAATAACTATGATATAAAATAAACAAATTCGGTCAGATTAGACAAACATGCTTAAAACTGCTCAAATTCTATAGCCTAGGAAAAAGTTAATTTTTTTGACTCATGTAAAGGGAAATTTTTACTATCTTGCAATATAATACATTTATATTCTTATTATGTTCGCAAATATTTTGTAAGCAAAGTATTTCCTTTTTAAGTGCTTAAGGAGAAGTCATTTTTGGGTTGCTTCCCTTGAAAATAGTTCTGTCATCTTCGATCGGACTCCGCAGACGACTCTAGGCCTACTGCGATTTATTCTGTGGCTGGGTAGGAATAGATTGTTCTTGCTTCAGTATATCTATGGCCTGAATTTATACGTAGTGTTTGTATGAGTAGGACGAGTCTGTCTTATATATGGATATCTTTGCATTTCTAAGTCGAACTAATTTGGTTGTCGCTAGAAAAGGTCAAAGGCTATGCAGCGGAAGTATCGCTAGCAAAGGGTGTGATCCATGGCTGTCATCCTGTGAGGATGCCGAGTTTTGTTGTAGCAGGCTTTTTGCCGAAATAGTGATCTATATATGGATGGGGAAAAGTGATAATCATTTAGACATGTTGTATGTACTTTACCCCAGTGTTTATTCTCTTTTGCCAAGGAATGGCAAAGTTATATTTCGCATAAAAAGGTAAAACCACAATTTATTATGAACTTGGGCTTCGCCATCGTTGTTGATAAGCAGATGCACAGTGGTACTTTTAAAAAGAATATCCATTCAAAGGAAGAAGACATTCCTATGTATCAGCACTGGATTGTATGATATTATTCAATTACCTCTATGAGAGAACCTATGAAGAAATGAGGACATTTAATGAATGACTAATTTTGGTCTATATTCTATAGTGAGTGAAGCTCACGAGAGAGAGAACAGCCATGTTGAAATTCATATACTTTGTATTTATCGAGTGAGAAAAAGGGATGCCTGTACTATCGCTCGATGAACCAAGAGATCACTGCTACATGTGAGAACCCATGTCTGGGATTCCTATATTATGAAATATATATATATTGAACTTTACGTGAAGGAATATTCGCTAGACGAGGTTAGGTCTAGGAGCCTTCCTATGTATTGGTTATGGTCTGACGTGCCCAGTCAGTAAAGCCAGATGATTTACATGATGGAACGCTGAATGCTTATTTACGAATGCTCCATTATGATATTTGCCAAGCATGAATGCTAACTTAAGATGATATTCCTGTGATCAACATTATACTGTCTATGTCGACATTTGTTCCTGTAACCATACACGTACTGTCCAAGTGTGCGTCCCATTAAATGTTATAAAAAGACCACCGTAGTTCCAGTACTTCTTGAATTCGAACAGTGTGAGTATGAGTGATGTACTACCAACCTGTCAACTCTATCGAATCATTCTACCATTCGCGTACTGACATTCAGATACACACTCATTGTTTACACTCACATTCTTGTCGGAGCCTCATCACGTTCCAGGACAAGATGACCTGTATGACCAAAACTGTGCTGGGTTTGATGAGTTGACAATCGTTACACTTTACTACACCAGTCCCAACATCTACATTTATCCACTGGTGGACATTCACATCATTTAGCAAATAAAGCATGATTCAACAACTAGTAGCCAGTATGAGTTAACAACTACACAAAGAAAGAGAGTTTAACAACTGGTGTGCCAGCTTCCTGGGTCAACCTGCACAGTGACCATATTGAGAAGTAAACTACTGAGACCAGACGTTCCTTGGGGTCTGTTACGACACACAAATACATCAGCAGTACAACTCTACAGTGATGTCAGCGTGACCTGTCCTGTCGAGAGTATGCAGTAACTAGGTCAGGGTTTGTTGACATTTGGTTCATTGGACATTTGCCATACAACTGACAGTGTTACACAGCAAGCTTGGTTGAAACATAGAACATTACACATCAGGACTGGAGAATATTTGACAGTGTTTGCGAAAGAAAATGTTATTGAACTGAGAAGTCCTACATTGATTGTTATCATTCAAATCAACGATGGAGCTTCTATTTCTGTGTTGAATTTAAAATAATTAGACCAGAAGTATTTGTTTAATAAAGTACCACAGTACTGTACTATTAGGCAGTGTAACTGAGCCTTCATTCCAACACATTCTTTCTGCAACACTCTATTTACATCATATTGCCATACTATTTATGCATTTATGTATTTATGTTTAACTATTTATATGTGATATTTGTTTGTATCCAGCGGGTTGTTGTTTCGGTTGGGCGGTGTCACACAGCAGAGTATCCCACGTAATAGAGGGTCTGATGTGTGCGTTTCTATAGGTGCAATTTTCTTCATTGGAAATTTGCTGCGACAGCTGTTGCTATTAGTGTTAGCTGTGAAGTCTGTACTCATTGTTGTTTTTGTAATATTCCTCTGTTCTTTAGTTTGTTTTGATTTGTTTGTAATTTGTTGGTCTACCCTATTCTATCTTTCAGTTCTATTCTCAATTTATATTTATATACTGTGGCGTTATTTGTATTTGTTATCCTCTTGCGGTTTATCTTTTATTGTTTTTCCAATTTTATTTATTTCATTTCCGCAAATGTTTTCATGTTCTTCTGTATAACTGTTTTGTTTTGTGCCTGATCGACATACACTATTTAAAATATAGTTGATCATATAAATTGATGTACAAGAATCAACTGATAGTTAATTGCTATTACTAAAGGTACACAGTTGATGATATAAAACACTATTTCTGGTGCACTGCACTTATATTATAGAGTGAACCAGCAACTTATAGCTGTTATTATATAAGGATTTATACAAGACCTTTGTAAGGCTTGTTTCCCACAGTGATTGGGATAGTTAAGTACTATTTTTCACAGGTTACAAAGTTATCATACAAAGTCTTTGATTAAGACTAAGAAAGTAAATTTATTTACTTTTGCAAATTACTGATCTTATTAGACAAGATGTCTACCTTGGATTATTTTATCACACAAGGCAGGGCTCTTGATAAGACTGGTCAGCAGTTAGAAGAATGGGCAGTTGCTCAATATGACAAAGCATTGGCTGCTGAAGAAAGAAAAGCATTGATTGAAGAAAAGAAATTAGAAGCTGAGGAAAGAAAATTACAAAGAGAGGATGAACAAAAGAAATTGCAGATACAGACTGATGAAAAAAGATTCCAGATGGAAATGGAAAAAAAGAGAAAAGAAAAGATGAAGCTGCTGCTGAAGAGAAAAAATTACAGGCTGCTGCAGAAGAGAGAAAATTACAAGCTGAAGCTCAAGAAAAAAAAGCAATAAGAGAACATGAACACCAAAAAGAACTTTTAGCATTTGAGTTAGAAAAGTTAAAGTTAACAAACATAAGTAATGTTAATCAAGCATCTAGTGGTAATGGTAAACCCTTTACTTACAAGGTCAAGGTACCAGCGTTCAACCCTTCCAGTGATGACATAACATTCTGGCTAAACAGATTTGAACGCTCGTGTCGAGCACATAATGTGGACAAATCACAATATGCTAACCAGTTATCAGAAAATCTGAAAGGTGATTCTCTGACTAGTTTAAGTTTGGTTGAAGAGGCTGACAAAGATAACTATGATGTTATTAGGGCAGCCTTATTAAAGAAGTATCAGTTGTCTGAAGAGGGTTATCGGAAGTTGTTTAAGACAATGGTGCCTGAGGCAGGTGTAGAATTCTCAGAATTCATTGCAAGGACACGACTTACATTTGATCGTTGGATTGAGCTATCCAAAACAGAAAAGACTTATGAAGCCCTTATGGACTTGATACTCAGAGACAAGATTATGTCAAGTATAAATAAACCTTTCCTCGAATTCTTACATGAGCGTAAACCTAAGTCTCTAAAAGAAATGGAACAGTATTGTACCCAATACGTCACTGCACATCCGGACGTAGCCATTAGCAACAGTAAGGTTAAAGAAGGTATGCCAGTTGCTTCTGCAACACCATACAACCCTAATCACTCTCACAAATTCCAAGGACCTCAAAATAAGTTTAATAAAAAAGGTAACTATTACAGTTATCAGAACCAAGGTAACCAATCATTTCAGGGTTCTTCTTCGAATACCTGGAGAAGAGCTGACAGCCCTCGATTCAGGGGTGGTCATAATTACAGGAACTTTCGCAAAGGAAGTCATTCTAGAAACTATCCAAGTTTTCCTTCATGGAGACAACAGGATCATAATTACCGAGATACTCATTATAATGAATATGATGATAGTAACCAAAGGAGCTATGATTCAAACCCGAGTAGAGGTTATAATAGTGGAAACAATGATAAGTACAGAGGCAATAATAACAGAGGTAGAGCACAATTCAAAAAACATAAAGCTCATTACCAGGCGAACTCTGCACAGCAAGAGTCCCACGAAGCCTATAAACAAAATAAAGATAATGATGACTCTAATAATATGGCATGTGCCGCTTTTGATTTTGGGAGAGCATCTCAGTGCCCCCAATGCAAAACATTATTTGAGCCAACCACAGTGTCTACTTTAAGCTGTGGCCATCCTCTTCCCGCTCTTCCTGCGTCAATCGCGCATGATGGGAGAGGTTCTCTTGTCTTACACAAAGGTTTAGTAAATGACAATCCAGTCTCAGTACTTTTTGATTCTGGATGCACAACTATTGGGGTTAGGCAGTCACTCATAGATCCTTCTCATTCTACAGGCAAAGTAGTCAAATGCGTAACATTTGGCGGCACCATAGAGAAATACTCTACCGCTATCATTAGGATTGCTACTCCTTTCTTCACAGGAGATGTACACGCATGTCTTTTGCCGGATCCGATCGCTGATCTTATCATCGGTCGCATTCACGGAGTCAAAGAATGCACTCCGGAGCAAATTTCCGTTTGGGAAAATCAAAATATGCAATCTGCTAATGCAGTAGTCACTAGAGCTCAAGCTCTCAATATGCCTGAAACTTCATCTGTTGAAGATAATGAAGTGCATAACCAAGATGATCCCTTGGTAATTTCTCGTGACTCGTTTATAAAACAACAAGAAGAAGATCCGACTCTTAAGAAATTCTTCACTCTTGTAACAAAAGGTGATCCGAATAAAGATTCAAATTGTAAATCTTGGATTACAATGAAGAATGGCGTACTTGTACGTATGGTGCAAGACTCCACTAAGTCAAGTCATTCTCAGATTCTTGTACCCAAGAATTTGAGAGTTAAGATCTTACAACATGCACACGACTCTCAGTGTGCTGGTCACATGGGTTTTTCCCGTACAAAGTCAAGAGTTCTTGCGGCTTTCTTTTGGCCTTTTGTGAACAAGGACATACGGATCTATTGTCGATCCTGTAAAGTATGTCAAGAAGTCAAATCCAAAGGTCCTCGTCATGCTGCGCCTATTCAGGCTGCAGATATTCCTATTCGTCCATTCCAGAAA
The DNA here is from genome assembly GCA_024509875.1 of Oreohelix idahoensis. Taxonomy (NCBI): domain Eukaryota; kingdom Metazoa; phylum Mollusca; class Gastropoda; order Stylommatophora; family Oreohelicidae; genus Oreohelix; species Oreohelix idahoensis. Next base: position 64,895 of record JAMPIV010007650.1, on the reverse strand, counting down.
ATGGCGATAGACATCATTGGTCCATTCAAGATCAAATCTGCTAGAGGACATCAGTTTATCTTAACGTGTGTAGACATGTGCACACGTTGGCCAGAGGCTATCCCTCTAAAGAGCATTACTACCGCTGACATTGCAGATGCTCTTTGGCTTATATTTTCTCGGCTGGGATTCCCCGGAGAAATATTATCAGATCATGGCACCCAACTGATATCGGATACCATGTCTCAAGTAATGTCTACTCTACAGATAGAGAGATCTTTGAGTAGCATCTATCATCCTATGTCCAATGGGATGGTCGAGCGACTAAATAGAACACTTAAGAACTTATTAGGGAAGATAACTGAGGATCATCCTCAGGATTGGGATAGGGTTTTACCCGCGGCCCTCTTCGCGTACAGAGAGGTCCCCAATGAACATACAGGGTTTTCGCCCTTTGAACTTGTCTTTGGCGCGCGACCGCGCGGCCCAATGTCTTTGCTGCATGATCTTATAACAGCTGACAATATTGACGATGACACAAAATCTTCTTACGAGTATGTCATCGCGCTGAGACAAAAGATTATCGAAGCATGCAAATTGGCAACGTCCTCTTCTGAGTTTGCTAAGCAGAAGGCAAGACAATTTGCTAATAAGAAGAGAACTTTACGACAACTTTGTCCTGGTGACAAAGCATTTGTTTTGCTACCTTGTCGTGAAAATAGACTCCTTATTAGTTGGAAAGGTCCGTACGATATAATATCGAAAATTTCAGATGTTGACTACATCGTCGATATTAACGGGAAGCATAAAACCTTCCACATCAATATGCTTACGGAGTTCCATGAACGTCCTGACTATCTACAGCCTATTTTCCAGGCAACGGACGATTCTCATGTCAAACATGGTCATTACTCATCACTGTCTGTAATACAGGATGAGGAAACAAGTTTTTCGGATGTTAATCTCCCGCTTCCAATGATCCCACTTCATTCTAGTGAATCATGGAAAGACGTTACTGTTTCTCCTGATTTGTCTCTAGGAGAACGACGACAAGTTTCGTCTATGTTACAAACATTTCAGGATGTCCTCACTGACATCCCTGGACAAACTCATGTCATTGAGCATGACATTGTTCTAACTGAACATACTCCAATTAGGGTTAGGCCTTATCCTATCCCTATACATTTCCAAACACAGGTTGAAAAGGAGTTGGATGAAATGATAGATTTACAAATAATCGAACCATCCACTTCTGCATATTCTTCGCCGATGGTTATTGTTCGAAAAAAAGACAATAACATACGTCTTTGCGTTGACTATCGCAAATTGAATCAAGTTACGAAGTTCGATGCTGAACCTATGCCTTTACTAGAAGAGTTACTTACTCGTCTTTCTAAATCGCATTTTTTCACTAAACTTGATTTGTCTAAAGGATATTGGCAAGTTCCATTATCCGAACGCGCCAAACCTCTTACCGCTTTCTCTACTCCCAGAGGCCTTTTCCAATGGAATTTTATGCCTTTCGGCCTTATGAACGCACCAGCTACATTTGTACGCATGATGCGTCGAATCCTATCGTATCGGTCAGATGTCATTGCTTATCTAGACGACATCTGTCTTTTCAGCGATACTTGGGAAGATCACTATTCAGGATTAGTTGAATTATTATCAACTCTGCGTGAGTATAACCTGACAGCAAAACCATCTAAAGCTTGTATTGGCTTTAGCGAAATTGCTTTCTTAGGCCATCGAGTAGGTCACGGTTTCTTGAAGACAGAAGACCATAATATCACTAAGATACTTAACATCTCTATCCCTAGGACTAAAAAGCAAGTGCGAAGTCTTTTAGGTCTCATACAATTTTATGGACGTTTCATTCCGAATCTGTCCTCTATCATGGCACCTCTCTCTACACTATTAAAGAAAGGGTCGCCTAACATGGTTCACTGGTCTCATGAATGCCAATCTTCACTAGAGAAGATCAAAACTATGTTTTCATCACCACCTATTTTAGTGTTACCTACAACAGATAAGACATTTGTTCTTCGTAGTGACGCTTCATCCACTGGGATTGGAGCGGCACTAATGCAAGAGTACTCTGGAACTCTGCATCCTGTAATGTACATATCCAGAAAACTTAATGCTGCAGAAAGGAATTACTCGGTTTTAGACCGTGAATTATTGGCAATGGTTTGGTCAATTCTCAAACTCCAAAGATTCCTTCTGGGCGCGCATTTCGTAGTGGAAACTGACCAAAAAGCTCTTACGGCTATCCAAAGTAAAAACTTGAAGAGCTCGAGATCAACTCGATACGCAATCGCTCTTCAACCTTTTCATTTTTCGGTACGAGCTATCCGTGGTTCAGAAAATGTGATGGCGGACATTCTGTCCAGATGCCCACATGATGCCACTTAACTGTTAAATATTGGATCTTTTTAATATGTATAACTTTACAACAGTTATTTTTTGTTTCTTTACTAAGATACACATTTGTAATTTAATAATAGAATGATGGTATCGCTACTTAGCGGTTTATTGATGTTAATTCACCGCTGTTCTTTGATGATTGTTTCTTCATAAATCATAAATTTAAGATTGTAGTGTGAATTTTTGGTATGCATTGTATAATTACCAGAATTGTATTATACGTACATCACACCTTCCTGGAAACATTTATTCGTAGGGAAACAATTTCTCTCAGATTTTGAGATATATATTCTCACCAGTCATATTAGGAATTATAGTTATTCCTGATATTTTCATCTGCGCAGTATTCTTGCGTTGTGAGCCTATTCTACGGTGCTCCTAGATGTATTTAAAAAAAAAAAATTTTATTTTTTTTTTCCCGGGAGGTGTGGTAAGACTGTAAAGGGCAATTTTTACTATCTTGCAATATAATACATTTATATTCTTATTATGTTCGCAAATATTTTGTAAGCAAAGTATTTCCTTTTTAAGTGCTTAAGGAGAAGTCATTTTTGGGTTGCTTCCCTTGAAAATAGTTCTGTCATCTTCGATCGGACTCCGCAGACGACTCTAGGCCTACTGCGATTTATTCTGTGGCTGGGTAGGAATAGATTGTTCTTGCTTCAGTATATCTATGGCCTGAATTTATACGTAGTGTTTGTATGAGTAGGACGAGTCTGTCTTATATATGGATATCTTTGCATTTCTAAGTCGAACTAATTTGGTTGTCGCTAGAAAAGGTCAAAGGCTATGCAGCGGAAGTATCGCTAGCAAAGGGTGTGATCCATGGCTGTCATCCTGTGAGGATGCCGAGTTTTGTTGTAGCAGGCTTTTTGCCGAAATAGTGATCTATATATGGATGGGGAAAAGTGATAATCATTTAGACATGTTGTATGTACTTTACCCCAGTGTTTATTCTCTTTTGCCAAGGAATGGCAAAGTTATATTTCGCATAAAAAGGTAAAACCACAATTTATTATGAACTTGGGCTTCGCCATCGTTGTTGATAAGCAGATGCACAGTGGTACTTTTAAAAAGAATATCCATTCAAAGGAAGAAGACATTCCTATGTATCAGCACTGGATTGTATGATATTATTCAATTACCTCTATGAGAGAACCTATGAAGAAATGAGGACATTTAATGAATGACTAATTTTGGTCTATATTCTATAGTGAGTGAAGCTCACGAGAGAGAGAACAGCCATGTTGAAATTCATATACTTTGTATTTATCGAGTGAGAAAAAGGGATGCCTGTACTATCGCTCGATGAACCAAGAGATCACTGCTACATGTGAGAACCCATGTCTGGGATTCCTATATATTATGAAATATATATATATTGAACTTTACGTGAAGGAATATTCGCTAGACGAGGTTAGGTCTAGGAGCCTTCCTATGTATTGGTTATGGTCTGACGTGCCCAGTCAGTAAAGCCAGATGATTTACATGATGGAACGCTGAATGCTTATTTACGAATGCTCCATTATGATATTTGCCAAGCATGAATGCTAACTTAAGATGATATTCCTGTGATCAACATTATACTGTCTATGTCGACATTTGTTCCTGTAACCATACACGTACTGTCCAAGTGTGCGTCCCATTAAATGTTATAAAAAGACCACCGTAGTTCCAGTACTTCTTGAATTCGAACAGTGTGAGTATGAGTGATGTACTACCAACCTGTCAACTCTATCGAATCATTCTACCATTCGCTTACTGACATTCAGATACACACTCATTGTTTACACTCACATTCTTGCCGGAGCCTCATCACGTTCCAGGACAAGATGACCTGTATGACCAAAACTGTGCTGGGTTTGATGAGTTGACAATCGTTACACTTTACTACACCAGTCCCAACATCTACATTTATCCACTGGTGGACATTCACATCATTTAGCAAATAAAGCATGATTCAACAACTAGTAGCCAGTATGAGTTAACAACTACACAAAGAAAGAGAGTTTTAACAACTCATCATTTGATTGGTTGGGGGTAGTGTGATAAAAATTAACAACTTCTTGTAAAGTGCGCCATTGACGAAAAAGCTTCCACACCAAGCTGATATTATTGGAAAAGACAGAAGGACAAGCCTTTGCCGTCTGTACTGCAAGCGTAGTGCTATAGCCCTTTACTGTCGGGTCGCTTGTGTGTGTGAATATTCTTTACTTGAGGGTAAGATAGATAATTTTGTTTCCATATTTTATTAAACCTGTAAGTAACAGGCTATCTGTGTGCCATATTTTTTTCGATACTGCCGCTGGGAAATGTGATGCCACGACGACCTAAGTAGGAATGTGCCTATAGCAGGCTTATTCGGAGTGATATTGTGTAAAATGTTTGCCAATTGGCTTTACAAATTTGCAACTGTAAGTGCAGTATTAATAAATTGATATTGTCTTTTGGAATGACACACTGTTCAAATAACATGTGAAAACATATAGGGGTTGTTTGAATGAAGTAATCAACAGGTCACAAGCAATATTGTATCTACCATGACTATTGTATGGAAGACAAACAGGAAACAGGGACATTAACATAGAATAAATACTGAAGAAGACTGATTACACCAAGCTAAGTGTAGACAACAGAATTTAAGGTCTGGTGCAACTTGTTAGCACAAGTGGCTGACTTAGGTGGGTATTAATACAGTTTAGAGGTGAAATTGATAGAGGCAGATGTTACACAGAAGGGATTGTCCTTCTTATTTCAGGTTGTATTACAAAGTACCTCGTTGCTGCAGTAGACTGAAAGGAAGAAGTGTTGGAGTGAGTGCTCATACTACAATTTGAAGCTAGCTCCTTTTCTTCAGTCAGGAGTCAGAACGTTGGTGTACAGGCCTAAGATTGACAGAACAGCTGCAGTAACTCTTTTACAGATAAGTCCTTTATACAGGCACTGATACCTCATCCTAAAACATAATTTCACCACTAAAAGAAAACCACCTGGGTGTGATGAAAATAGCAGACTTTACAGTATATAATAAATGATAATATCAAGAACTGTGGGTATATTCATTCCAGTGACTTTTTAGTTGTACACAAAAGGACAGAGTTTCCAAAAATATTTATTTATAACCTTTTCTTGATTTATTGAAAATTCCTGTCCCAACAAGATTGAGGTACAGGAATAATAAATTGTAAATATATCTATTTTCAAACAGTCTTGCTTAAATTTCAATAAAGTTAAAGTTCTGTTTTGAAATTCATAACTGTTATAATATATTACCCTAGACACTTTGCCAAATACCAACACACACACAGTTAACATACTCTTGGTGAGATCCCAAGAGGTAGCAGATAGGGACCCAGAGAACTTCATCATCATCATTCCTTACTCTGGGAACTTACATAGCTGGACCTCACCTTGATTGTCTATACACCCTTGTTGTTTTCAGAGAAGGGGGTATTTCTCATAAGACCAGTCTCTTACCTGGCACTATCCTGGTATCCTCTGATACATCTATTTGTCCAGGATATCCTATAATTAATAACATCAAAACCTCTTATCACAGTATTGACGGTAAAATTGTGTTATATGCCCGGAAAACTATACGATGAAACACTGTGTGATTCCCTAGTGCCAGAATGAATTTTTTGTCAGATTGTGTCCTTCTCAATGCAAGAAGTACTTATATGAATGTGCTATCAGTCAGTGCAAGTATTTTTTGAAAAAGTGTGTTAATTTTTAGTGCAAAAATTGGTTGCAAGATTGCATTATCTGCTAGTGTTTTAAATATTGTGTTATCTACTATTGCAAGAATCGGTTGCAAGACTGAGTAATCTTCTAGTGCAATAAACTACTGTATCATTGTTCTCATCTTTTAGTGCCAGAATTGGTTATAATATTGTTTGCTTCATCTTTCAGTGCAAAAATTGTTTGCAAGATTACTTTATTCTCTCAGTTTTAAAAGACTTCAAGACTGCTAGCTGTGTCTGCTGTAGAAGGAAATCTATCTAAAATTATTTAATAACATGAAACAAATTATTTACAATAATTTAGAACTTTACTTTTGAAGAACGAATAACAGTCGTTAACAACAACAGCAAGAATTATTTTTTTTCCTCAAATATTAAAGATTTTCAAATGTAGTTGTACCCCGTGTTATTCTGGGGTAGGTGGTGTCTCACAAGAGACAAAGAAGGAATATAACTGCTGCTCCCTCGGGCGTGTCGTAATTGGCGACTAATTGAGATTTTGCATAAGGCTGGCAACCTCAACGTGTAAAACAAATTGTTACATATACCACAACTACAAGAGCTTATGAAAGCTTTTGTGCCGATTTCATGCAAAAAGACCAGCTGCAGTGGCGTCGCCATGCTCCATAAGGATCAACAACAACAACAACAACAACAACAAAAAAGAGAGAAATGAATCAGACGTAGTTTTGAGTTGTAGTCAAATCACAAAAAATAAAAGTTGCTTCCTTGTCCTTTAGTTCCAGATCTGCAGGAGGATGGCGGTCACAATTAAGATGGCAAGGACAGAAGAAGCTGTTGTCTTGGAGCCTGTATCAGGCACTGACTTAGGGTTCATAGTCGCTTGTCCGTCAGAGTTCATGGCCGTTTGTCCGTCAGAGTTCAGGATCTTGTGTGCCTCAGCTTTGCATGACGCAATGCGGCTTAAGAATTCACTCCCATGACCGCCGATCTTCGTCAGTTCATTCTGTCAAAAAATCAACAAATAACAGTTTATAAAAAAATTCAGTCTCTTTGTGTCCGAAAAATTAGAAAAAGACGACAAATTTATGTAGCGCTGACGGGAGGAAGGAACTCAGACTATCTTAAAGTGTATATTCAGAACAAATATTTACAGCTAAACAGGATATTTGGGACGTGAAAGAGATCAATGCATAAAGTAAATTTATTACTCACATTAGAAGAAAGCAATGCACTTTCTTCGGTCATGTTATCAGGATAAGAAAGATGAAATATCTCGTGACAACAAGAAAGATTTAAGGTAAAAGAAACAGAGAGACTAGAAAGAACGTGGACAGTTTGTCATCTCGGCATGGCCAGAAGTCAACAACGGAACTGATAAATTGTACTGGAGACAGGTAGCTGTGGTGATACATGAAAGCCTGTGCCACCAAGCATGTTACTTGAAGGAGAAGAAGATGAAGACGAAGAATAAGAAAAAGAAAAGAAGAAGATGATGATGAAGAAGATATTCAGGACACAGGTTATCAAGGCAAAATTTTTCAAGATTACCCGTCATATGCAAAAAATGTTGTGATTAAAAAGATGTTAAGTAATTAATCGAATTACGCCCTATTGATCTATTTCCACTTCTTAGCCTTCTAACTGTGCTGCTGTTGCTGAAAGTTGGTGTTAATTTAGTCTCCCGTCATTATTTTGACGGGTATACGTGCTTAAAAATAAAAATAACAACGAAAAGGTAATACGAGTGAAGCACATAAATAAAACGTGCAAACGTGTCGACAACTAGGAGTTCGTCAGCTGACAGACTATAACATAGTTTCTCGAAACTTTTTTCTGACGTAGCACACTTACTTACTACTACTTAATCATTCCTCTTCTACCGTGAGGTGTAGAAGTTTGGAAGAGAGAGCGTCATACTATCCTATCGGCTGTCTTCATTCTGGCCTGCTCCATTCTAGTCCTCGGTCCTTCATAGATTGTCTAATGTTGTCCTCCCAGCAGACTCTAGGTCCCTGGAGGTCTGGGTCCCTGGCTCTTAGCCTCCCATACCTGCCGTGGCAGCCGATCTTCTCCCGTTCTGGAGACATGGCTAAACCATCTTAGTTGGGATTGTTCTACTTGGGTCTGCAGGGGTAGGGTGTTTAGGCCTTGACGTATCGTCTGGCTCTTCTTGTTACTTCAACCACCATTCTCAGATACCTCATTTCCGAGGTTTGGATCTGACTTTTGTGGGATGTTGTCATTTCCCAAGACTCTGATCCATACGTCAAGACTGGGACATAGGTGGAGCGGTATGCAGCCATCTTCGTTCTCTTGCCAACTTCTCTTTTGCTGCGGAATCCTCGATTTATGGTCTGAAAAAGTCTCCCAGCTGCTGCTCTTCGGGTAGCCAAATATTCTTTGATGCCTGTGGCACACTTACCAATGGAAATTTCTGTCGCGGCACATCTGTGTTCGTAATGCTGGACTTTCGTGTAATTAACCGTAAATTTATTGTATTTCATAGTTTACACTACATTGACTAATTTCAAATTCTATTACAAGATATATATTTTAATAGTAAGACGTGACAAAAATAAAAAGAAATGAGAGATTTAAAAATTTTATTATTCAAGTGCCTTGTTTTCTGTGAAATGTGAGCATGCTTGGAGGCATAGATGTTATTAATTCGTGGAGGAATATTGGACAAACACACTCTTAATTCATGAATGAATATTGGACAAACACACTCTTAGTCTAAACAACATCTGGAAGTCCTCTCAGTACAGCACAAGCACAAAATTAGGATTATATCAGAGCTGTGTGCTTTCTGTGCTTCTCTATGGCACGGAGAGCTGGAGAGTTACAGAGAAGGAAATGTCGAAATTGTCCTCTTTTCACACAACATGCCTAAGAAAAATTCTCTGAATCTTTTGGCCGAATATCATCACCAACCAAGATCTGCTTACTCGGAGCAAGCAAGAGGACATGCACACCATCATAGCTGGCAGACGCTGGAGCTGGGTTGGCCATGTCCTCAGAAGAGACCCCGATGTCATCACAAGAACAGCTATGCTATGGACCCCTGAAGGAAAACGAAAGAGAGGCCGACCAAAGACAACTTGGCGGAAGACTGTGGAGGCTGAGATGCAAAGAATGAACCAGAGTTGGGGCACTGTACGAAGGATGGCCGCCGACCGAGCAAAGTGGAATCAATTTGTTGTTGCCCTACAAGACGCCAGCAGGCGTAATGGCCACTGACTGCTTTGACGGTCGGCGGCTAAGGATCAAAGAAGAAGAAGACACTCTTAATTCATGTTCCACTGACTGAAGTTCGGATCTGAATTTGATCTTAATTCTACTGAGGCTAGAAAAGCCTGACTCGCATAAGAAAGTGGTATCAAATGGCAACAGAATTGAAACAGCATGTCTAGAAATGTCATGATAGCCCTCGGCAACGGTAAACCAAAATTTGTCCAGGTTAGTTGAACTTCAGCAACAATGTGCGATCCATAATAAACCAATTGTTATGATTAAAATTCAAAACGATTGTGTCGGTGTAATAGGTAGCTCAACAGGGCTCCTTGTTTGTTTATTTTATACGGAGTCACTTATTAATACAGGAAGTGACGTCATGCCGATATAGTTGTTTGGCACACGTGAAACTAAAAAGCAGAAGTTAAGGGATCGTCTGCTGGAGTCTTATTCCATTGTGTGTCATGGCGAGTGGACGCATGTGTTTGAGCTACTGAATTTCAGTATATATCCATGTGTTATTCCATCACTAATACATCAAGATCTTCTGTGAGGTGTATCTAGTTATCTGCATTTACAGGGACTATAGCTTCTCAGTGTCGAGTGTGAATATATATTACAAATATTGAGAATGAAAAGGACAGTGTTCCAGACATGAACGGACTGCCTAAAGTTATATCAACGACTGCAAATTATATGCCATTGTATATTGGCCTGAACTGTTTTGAATTTGGAGCAGCGTTACAGTCTTAATAAAAATGTATACCGTCCATTTCGTCCGTTGTGGCTCAAATAAGTGTGTTTGATGTTGGCTTGTTTCGGTGTCTGATACGTTTGCTACCCTAGAAGTGAACTTGGCCACAGGAACCATCCTGTCACACTACATATTAACTTTAACCATATAAAAGACACGCAACACCAATGTTACATAAATACGATTAGGCTGGCAAAAGTTTTTATACAAATATACTTTCATAAATAGGCAAAAGTACGCTGTAATTTGGACGAAAATATTTTTACTATCAGCATTGGCGCACACCTCTGGCTCTCTCGCATCACACCAGTGTGCCGCGGCACACTGTTTGAGAAACTATGGACTGCAAGGACGTTCCTTTCTCTTCTCTAACCCCTCTCACTCTCTCTCTCTCTCTCTCTCTAAAGTTAGTTCGTTCTCTCTCTCTCTCTCTCTCTCTCTCTCTCTCTCTCTCTCTCTCTCTTTCTCCCCTGTCTATCTTTGTTGTTCCTTACTTCTTTCATACTTCATTAGAGGTTACAGTAAGTGGATCTGAATATACACACAGGGAAAACATAGTTAATGACAATAAATACAGGTCATGGAAACAAAACTACTAGAAGAAACATCACTACAAGACACGTGACATGAAGACTTGGCATAAGTTTCTCGAAGGCCTATGCTCTTTGGGAGGTGAAAGATAATGCTGATTTCTTCTTCTTCTGCGTTCGTCCTGAAAAGGACGTTGGTTGCGTTGTGTCGCCGTTTACAACAAGGCTGCGATATCTGCGCCTTTCGGCCCGACACATCCGACTCCGGTACGGCATTTTTTAGGACCGGGTTTGCATTCCCACTTCGATCCCTACTTTCTCAGCCAGACTGCGGTGATGCAACCTGTTTCCAGGACCACCACATGGAGGTGGAGTAGGGTCTTGGTCAGCTCTAGTTCGCTGACCCTGACGGAAGCAGTCTAGCTATGAGTCGCTGACTGCATTCCTCACTTTTGACGCGTCTTAGGTCCCATAGATGATGCTGATGACTTCTTTAACATCTTTTTCTTGCCTGTCTGACTGCCATTCTTCCACAGAGAAAAAGAGCGGAGAGAATTCTCACCTGTATGAAGCCCCAGATATTGCCCTGCGGAGAGAATTCTCACCTGTATGAAGCCCCAGATATTACCCTTCATGCACGGTTCGGTTCTCATGTACTTCACAATTGTGTCGGTGCACTCTTGAACACAGGGTGCCAATTTTCTGCAGTTGGTCAGCACTTCCGTGAATGCTTCTGTGCCGTTTAACTGTTTGAGAAACCTGCCCAGATTCGCACATCCTTCTAGGCTTGATGGATTACACAAGCTGAAGATAGGAAACAGAAGTTTGAGTATATGACCCCATGTAGTTTTCTGGGGGGCGGGGGGGTCTCTGATGAGACAAAGGAAGAATAGAACAACAGCACCCTCAAGCATGTCGTACAAGGCGACTAATATGAGATCGTGGACGGGGGGGGGGGGGGGGTGGGTCAACCCCATCATGTCAAACAAATAGAAACAGAAACCACGTCTGCAAGAGCTGAGGATGTTGGGTGCAGGCCCCCTGCACGGGGACCCACTACAATGGTGGCTCCATGACCTATAAGGAGCATAGAAGCAAATGATGATGAATTTGAGTATGCATATCTGTGTCTATGGCTTGAACTATCATCATCAACATCAACTTCATTATCATCATCAACATCATTATCATCATCAAAATCAACTTCATTATTATCATCAACATCAACTTCATTATCAACATCAACTTCATTATCATCATTACCATCTCCTTTTTCACTCCTTACGGTGCATGGGGCGACCATTTTTTTTTTTCAAACATGGCTAAAACCTAACTCACATATTATCCAAGGATGACAGAGTTCACATTCACACAAACAATCCAAAAATGTTTACTTCCATGATGAAGGTGGTCATTGTGATGATCTGTTCATCACCATAGCCTTCAGCTTTCCAAGAAGCAAATGACTTTTTAAAAAAAATTGAAAAAAAACTCGTACTAAGTCATCCCGCCCCATACAAATCGTACCAGTTTTCCTATGTCTCTTTCACTTCTATCCCCAGGTCTCTTGTGTGTGTGTTTTTCCGTCTTCCTATACCTCTCTTACCCGGGGAGTTTCCGAACAAAGACTGTCTTGTAATGTTATCAGTTGGTTTCCTCAATGCATGCCTTATTCGACACCGGAGTTTTCTTGTCGTCTCTTATTGTCGTCTTGTCTCGTCTCTTGTCGTCTCTGGTGCTTGTCTAGTTCTATTTTAGTGATCTTGTCCTACCATTTCAATACTTCAAATATAAGCAAGCATGCAATATCTAATTGTGACGTTTAGTCTCCTCTCACTAACTGCCACAGTCTGCTTGGTGTTAATTCTGAATGTCCCAGTCTTGATGTATGGATGCGAGTCAAGGGCAATGACTACAACCCACAAAAGCCAGATCCAAACCACAGAAATGAGGTATCTGAGGAAGGTGGTTGAAGTAATAAGAAGAGACATGGTCCACAACCAGACGATACGTCAAGGCCTAAAATCCCACCTTCTGCAGACCCAAGTAGAACAGTCCCAACTAAGATGGTTTGGCCATGTCTGCAGAATGGGAGAAGGTTGGCTACCACGACAAGCATGGGAAACAAAGAGCCAGTGATCGAGACCCCAGGACGACCCAGAGTCCAATGGGAGGACAACATTAGACAATCTTTGAAGGACCGAGGACTAAAATGGAACCAGGCCAGGAGGAAGACAGCCGATAGGATAGTATGGCGCTCTCTCTTCCAAACCTCTACACCTCACGGTAGAAGTGGAACGACTAAGTAAGTAAGTTAATTCTGAAGTGATTATTTTCGACACACACAATGGCCTATTAACACATTGTAAGAAATATACCAACTCCTGGTGTATAAATACAGTAAACATTTATTTTAATCCACTTTGATTTTTTCACGAAAGTCCATAGGCCAACAACAGTACAATAATTTTGACTGTTATATGTTTGTGGTCACTAGATACTGAACACATTAAGTTTAAGTCCGTCAAAGTGCATTATCGTCCGTGTAATCCAAAAAGTTATAGAAACTCTGAAAATTTTTTTTTAATTTTTATTTTTTTAAAAGAAAGTTTTGCCTCGTTTTGGCGAGGCGCGTCCCGTTCAACATAGTCGGTTATATTAGGGCGCATGTCCAAACATAAACGACCCTTAGGTCCCGGGTTTATATATATACCTGTCACAAAAAGTAGGGGATATGGAATTTAAAAGTTATCCAAAGACAACATATTTCAAATTAGTTCATTTATTCCTTCGTACAAGTAAACTTGAGCATCATAACAAGACATCTGCGGTATAAGAAGTGTTATGGCTTTACTCACATGATTTTAGTCGCACTGGCAACCAAAGCGGGGTAGGTACTTCATTTTCACAAAAATATTCCAATATTTCTAAAAACGTGAAGGGCCCCCGTTTGCCGCTAAACATGCATTGCAACGACGTCTCATACTGCAAATAAGCCTTCTGATGTTGTCTTGAGGAATTCTCTGCCACACCTGCGGAAGGGCCTGAGCTAACTGCTGAAGAGTCTGTGGAGCGGCTAGACGTTGTTGGACGCGTCTATTCAGGAGGTCCCACAAATGCTCAGTAGGAGACAGGTCAGGGGATATCGGCGGCCACGGTAACGTTCGGATATGCTGCATCTGAAGGTGATCTTGGACGACGCGAGCACGGTGAGGACGTGCATTGTCATCCTGGAAGATGAAATCTGGTCCGTGCCGTTGAGCAAATGGCACAACGATAGGCTCGATTATGTTATCACGGTAGTAGAGCCCTGTGATATTGACCTGGCATATGTGAAGGTCGGTTCTGTCATTCATACAGATGCTTGCCCACACCATTACACTGCCACCTCCATAACGGTTGTGTGCAACAGTTGCAGGAGGCCGGTAACGCTCACCTAGCCGTCGCCAGACACGTATTCGACGATCATGAAAATCCAAAACGAAACGGGACTCATCAGAAAACATCACTGATGCCCACTGTTGATTGTTCCACCGATGATGACGTTGGCACCAATCCATTCTTGCTCGCCTGTGTTGTGGTGACATGGGCAAAGCTACAAACGATCTGCGTGAGGCCAGTTGCACTTGGTGCAAACGGTTTCGTACTGTCTGAGTTGAGACCCGGATCCCAGTGGTCTGTTGAAGGTGTTGCTGAAGTTGAGTAGCATTTAGAGTCCGAGTTCTGAGGGCCTGAGTAACAAGAAGTTGATCTTGACGGCGTGTAGTGACTCTTGGGTGACCAGTCCGAGGCAGATCAGCCACTGTGCGGAAATTTTGATACCTGTTCCACAGTCTGCTGACAACTGACTGTGAAACATTGAGGTTCCGAGCAACATCCACTTGCCGACTTCCGGTTTGCAACATGCCTATGCCTATCCATCTCTGCTGTTCTGTCAAACGTTCCATGACGAAGAAAAGAAATTTTATCTGTTGCAGAGTCTTTTTATACCTGTCCATGGTGAGTAGTGTTCATCAAACCCGAGATACACGCATTTTTGTGAAAAAGAATAATGTGTGAACTTTACGGATGGGCCCCACCTCTGTTCTTGGGATTGGCTTACTCATCACGAGTCACCAGGTCAACATGATATTGCACGTGAGAGTGGAGAAGAGCGTGCTCGATATGTCCATACAACCATTAAAATACGAAATCCACTCTTTTGTGGAAAGTGCATAATACATACGTATACTCGGTATAAAAAGGCCGTTGAGACAAAACACCCAGTACATGTGCTTGAAATGCCACGACTATCTGAAAACGACCGCCACCGAGCCATTGGTATGTTGGAGACCGGAATGAGCTCGCGGGTCATTGCCAGAAGGATGAATTGCCACCACAGCACTATTGTACGTCTCAATGAACGTTACGGAACCACTGGCAGTGCCCGGGATAGACTTCGGAGTGGCCAACTACGAGTTACTACCCCTGCGCAAGATCGTCATATTGTGCTGAGTCACCTAAGGAATCGTTCTCTCCCGGCAAGTCAAACAGCAAGAGCAATAGTGGGTAGACGTGGGCAAGTCTCTCGAATGACAGTCATACGACGACTCAGAGATACAGGCCTTACTGCAAGACGACCTTATGTTGGGCCAAACTTGACTCACAGACATCGTCAGCAGCGCCTGCAATGGGCAGAGCGACATGTCAGATGGACTAGACTGCAGTGGAATGCTGTCCTATTCACAGACGAGAGCAGATTCAACATATCCTTTGCTGATGAACGTATGCGGATTTGGCGACGGTGTGGAGAGCGCTTTGCAGATTGCTGTGTTCGTCAGCACAACCGATTTGGAGGTGGCAGTATTCACATTTGGGGAGGATTCAGTTTTCCCCATCGCTTGCCTCTTCACGTCTTCCGTGGAAATGTTAATGCTGTGATATATCGAGATGAGGTTCTGGATGCACTGGTTGCTCCTGCGTTCACAAATTATCCAGACTTGCAGCTTCTCCAGCAGGATAACGCACGTGCGCACACCGCATGCATTACGCAGCAATATCTACAGCAGCAGAACATTGTGACGATTGATTGGCCTGCCCTATCACCAGAAATGTCCCCTATAGAACATCTGTGGGACGAGCTTGGACGCAGAGTCTACAGGCAAGGTTCTCCAGCTAATCTGCAACAGCTCGAAGCTGCTCTTACACGTGAATGGGACTTGATTCCCCGGAATTTCCTTCAGCATCACAGTCGGGTACACTAAACGGACTCCTTCGTTGTCGTGAACGAGCACTCACGTCATAATTATTACGTGTAACGACGAGCTAAGCAACGTCATTTTGAGCACCACAAAGTTCCAAGATAATGGACGTTTTGTGTTGCGCAAAAAGAGGTATAACATTATTTTAAAATGTTGTTGTTGTTTGCCTATCCCTTTTGCTGTTTTTCGGTTGTCTAGTTTTTTACTACTTGATTTCTTACATACCCCTTTATGTGCAGTATTTATTTACTGTTTACATCGGCCTTTATCAATCTTTTTATCCTGGAGGAACTCCTGAAAAAATGTGCAGGTCCCACGGAACCCCTGCATAAAAATTATTATATCTACAGCTCATGGAACGTTAACGTGAATTATAAATATAATAACCAAATAAAAGAAATAGTCAGTTCTCTTTTGAGCAGAGAATTATTTTATTTCTGTGGATCTGTTTATTTTGGCCAAATTATTAGCTTACTCTTTTTTGTGGTTCCTTCTACACACTAAAGATATCAGCTCTAATGAAAGTCAGTAGTGTAGGTAGCAGAGACTTCAGTTTTTCTTGTTTTTAATTTTCTACTTGATTTTTAAAAAATACCATATCCAAGTAGGCCTACAAGTTTTATCACACGTTTCTACTCTATAAGATGCTAACGGCATATGGTATGTGCAAGACTGAACGCAGTCCTACTGCGCATTACCATACGGGGCTGCTCGGTCACTGTCCACTACTGCGAGCGCTAGTATCGCCCGGCGCGCAAAGTTTAAAAAAACGGCGTTTTTTTTTTTTTTTTATCACCATCTTTCGCGGAACCTCTAGCGACCTTTCACGGAACCCTAGGATTGCGGGGAACCCCGGTTGAGAAACCCGCGTGTACAGGCTTCGGGTTTCCCTCTATTTATTTTTACAGCCAACAAAGCAAAAACCTTCGCACTCTTTTTTTGCCCACTCTTCTCAACCACTCCTGTCACGCAATAATTACCTTACTCCCAACCTGTCCACACAATACGTTTGCGTCATATTCTGTTTCGGGTAGTAGGTAATAAACCCGAAACACATCTCATCCTGTGTGCCATCGCCATAGATAACAGTCTTATTTTTGTTCATCGTGCTGTAGCCGCATACTGTGATCATGGTGTCTCCAGGGAACAATTCGAAAGGTGTGGAGCTGTCAGAAATCATTCAAATTATTCAGTGAGTATTCAAATACAATCACGATCAATCGGTAAAAAAAAAATGTTTTAATGGTACTTGCTGATAGGAATGGTTATGATATATTAGTGATTGAGTCTTTAAATGTCTAGGTCGTCCATGGGTCCTATATACTACGGTTCGTAGTACAAGGTACCAGACTAGTTTGAAGTAAAAGTCTTCGCCACTACCTTGTGAGTCAAGAACGGGGCTCTCCAAATATGCAGAGATAAAATACTGTGCTCTGATTCTTGGCTCTCCCAAGGAATTTTCCCGCCCTACACAAAGCCAATTCTCAGCTCCCCTGCCCATCAAAATTCCATAGCGAGACTTTGCTCGAGATAGAATACCTAGACGAATGCTGAGCAAACAACAACAAAAGTCACAACTTACAACAACTGGACCGTGGGGCTGTCATAATTATAGACCATGTCGTGTGTTAAGTAGGCCACATGCTGGTTGTTTCGTTTAACTTCTATCACCATGTTTCTTCCTGGAAAACGTTTTTCAATTATGTTCAAACGATGCAGCTGTTAGTAGATCTGTTTGTCTGTCCGTTCCTCGGTCTGTCTGTCTGTCTGTCTACCAGCCGGTCATTTTATCTATCTATCTATCTATCTATCTATCTATCTATCTATCTATCTATCTATCTATCTATCTATCTATCTATCTATCTATCTGTCTGTCTGTCTGTCTGTCTGTCTGTCTGTCTGTCTGTCTGTCTGTCTGTCTGTCTGTCTGTCTGTCTGTCTGTCTGTCTGTCCGTCCGTCCGTCCGTCCGTCCGTCCGTCCGTCCGTCCGTCCGTCCGTCCGTCCGTCCGTCCGTCCGTCCGTCCGTCCGTCCGTCCATCCATCCATCCATCCATCCATCCATCCATCCATCTATCTATCTATCTATCTATCTATCTATCTATCTATCTATCTATCTATCTATCTATCTATCTATCTATCTGTCTGTCTGTCTGTCTGACTGTCTGACTGTCTGTCTATTTGTCTGCCTGCCTGTCTGTCTGTCAGTCTGCCTGCTTGTCTGTCTGTCTGTCTGCTTATCTGTCTGTCGATCTATTTACCCACCTATCTACGTACCTGTCGGTTTTCTGTCTGTCTTTCTGTCCGTCTGTTTATTTATCTGTCTGTGTACAGATATCTACTTATCCGTTTATCTGTCTGTCTAGTCATCCAGCCACGCTAACATCAACCATACTATCCGTCCACCAATTCCCCCTAACATCCATCCATCCATCATAACATTCACCTCACCATCCACCCTTCCATCCTAATTTCCACCATAACATCCACCCTGCGTCCATCTATTCACCTGTTCATCCTAACATTCACCCTTCCATCCACCCGTCCCCTCAAACACCTACTCTGCGTCCATCCATCCACCTGTCCACCATAAAATCTACCCTTCCATCCACTCGTCCACCTTAACATCCACCCTGCATCCATCGATTCTAACATACATCTTAACATCCACCTATTCAACCTAATATCCCCCGGCAATCCGTTCGCCCTAAAATCCAACCTGCCACCCATACATCTACCCTTCCATCCATCGATCCACCACAACAAATACCCTACGTCCATCCATCCATGCTAAAATCTACCCGTCCGCCTACCCTGCCATCAACCCTAAAATTCACCCTGCCATCCATATACCAACATCGACTCTTCCACCCACCCTAACATCTACCCAGCTGGCCACTCATCTATCCATATTTCCATTTATCAATCCACCTGGCCATCCATCTATCTATCCATCATTGTCATCCATCCATACACTTTGTCATCCATCCACTCGCCTAGCCATATATTCATCCACCTAGGCACCGAACCATTTAACTTGGCATCCATCTATCCACCTAGCCATCCACTCATCCACCTTGCCATCCATCCATCCACCTAGCCATCCATTCCTCTCGCCATCCATCCTTCCCGCCACCTTGCCATTCATCCATTCACCTAGGTATCCATCCACCTAGCCATCCACCTTGCCACCCATCCATCTACCTACCAGCGTGGTGCATGTGGTTCCACGCGGACGTGATGTTGATAGACCCTCTCAACACCTGCTTGGTGCATCCGCTAGAGCACGAGCTGTACACAGACACGAGCTGTTGTTTTGGAGGAAGATAAAAGAGGGCGGAGCCAACCAGAAACACGCCGGCGTCGTAGCGTTTTCTGAAATTAAAGTCATAGAAGTCAGTTTTTTTTTCCTTTTTTAAAAAAATACACGAATGTCTTTTTTGAAAGACAGGTCATGAGTATTCTACCCTAGCTATCTAAGCCATTGCAGTTGTGTCCAATTAAATTAAATTAATTTATTTATGTAAAGCAGTGTAAAATGTTATCAGAAATGCTCCCTGTTTGTCGCGTTTCTAGCATCATCATTAAGTGCTATCTTCATATCGAAGGTCGGCTGGAGTTGATCTGTAACGCCTTCTGTCTCTCGTTTTGATGAGGGTCACTCTGATCGACTTTTTCCTGTCCAATTCTTGATGGATATCTTCCCACTTATAGCGCTGTCTTCCTCTTGCATGTTTAACTTCAATTATGCCTTCCAATATGGTCTTCTGCAAGGTATTATTTCTTTTTTACATGGCCAAAATATTTTAGCTGTTTAATTTGATCGCCTTCATTAATTCTCTTTTCATTCTCAAGTTTTCTAGCAAATCTCCATTTATTTTAATCTCTTTCCACGAGACCTGCCCCATTCTCCTAAATATCCCCATCTCAAAGGTCTCAATTCTTTCTTCTAACTGCTTGTTCATTGTCCATGTTTTTGCACCATACAGTAATGAAGGACATAAATAGCATTTAATGATTCCGCGTCTAAATACAGCTATCTAAACGTAAATGTATTATCATGTCAGCGTTTCCCAAACAAACAACAAACCCTTTATGAGAGTTTAGTCTTACAGGCGTTTCTTTATCATATATTCAATTTTAATAAGCCGTTTTCAGCAGCTAAAAAAGTGGGTCTGTGATTCTTTAAAAGAATCTTAATAGATTAATCGAAGATTATTCGATCAATTTCGACCAATGTGATAACTTATAAAAAATCATAAATAACATTTCTTTTTTTAAATCACTAAGGACTTTATATATTTTACTTGTTATAAGGCAACATCGTCATGAAAATGTAATGAAAATACTGAAAAGGTACAACCAACAAATTTATTATTATTAACCATACATGCGAAATTCCATATCACAAACCTCCAACATAACAAATGTTCTCGCCTTTTAGCAAAAAGCATAAACATTGTTAAAGATGGAATAATCAATTAAAAATGTCTATTTAATTACACAATAATGTATAGATAGTTTTACTTATAGTGTATTGTTATTTATATGTACAGTGTATAGTTGCTAATGCGGACAGATACTTATAAGTATAGTGCACACGTATATATATATGTAGTGTAGTGTTTACGTGTGCTGTATAGTTACTTACCGGTAAGTAGTATATAGTTGCTTAGTTTACTGTATAGTTACTTATAAGTAAGTAGTATATAGTTGCTTATATGTATAGATACTTATTTACACCAATCCCCCTTTCTTACGCTGTTCGGTTGGCGCCTTTTCGATATAACGCTGCTTATATTTTATGCCATCTGCGCTTAAAAATTCGATCTTGCGCTGTGCGCTAAATTCCGTAGGAGGCAGGGATATAACTTTCAAGTTCATTCAGGGTGGTGAGATGGCCAAGAAGCATTTTAATTGCTAGCATAATAAAGCATGACATCAGAATGGAAAGCAGTTCTATGACAAGCCATAACATAGAACAAAATCTATATAGCTACAATGTGCTTCTTGAAGAAAAAAAGGTGGCAAAGCTCGATTCTTTTCTTTTTAAAGTCTCCTCCAATATCTTCTGCCCCATTGACCAAGTAGCCGTGCCTTTTACATCTGGAGCCAGAAAAACTTTTTTCAACCCTTACAAAACCATCTGCTAACCTGTCGTCTGAAGATAAAGACAGCTCCGCTGTGACAACTGTAGTCACAAGCAACGGAAGTAGCAGCGATTAGTCATATAATATATTTGTTTCATATTTTCTGTTAGTACAGTACGTAGATAATATTTTGTTCGTGTTCAATATGTTTGACAATTATATACAGTTAATAAATGTTGTTAGCTATTTCCTTTTTATTTTCTACACTTTTTACTTACTTTTTTAAACAGCTTTTGGACCTTTGGGGCGAATTAATTTGATTTGTATTAAGTCTTATGGGAAATTAATTTTCGTTTAGCGTTCTTTTGGTTAGCGCTTGATATTTCAGGAACGAATAAACAGCACTATATATATATATATAGTGCTGTTTATTCGTTCTGAAATATCAAGCGCCTAATAAAGTGATTATGATGATACTGTGTATGTCCTTCTACATTCTTCGTTCTCTCCTGCATTACTGATTTGTTTCTTCATTTTCCTAACTCATCGTCCTATTATTTGGCATATTTTATGCACCTACATTTTTGCCTAGTCACTCCCAGAGACTTGTTTACGTTTCACCATGTGAATCGTAGTATTATAAGGCTAATTAGAAAGGTCAGCGGATAATACTTTTGTCACTTAAGTCGTCTAGCCACCTTTGGTAGAGACGGTCACTGATGACACAAGGTGGTCTCGCACGATCGACGGAAAGAGAGCCATATTGTCTGTCTAAGAAATACGTCTGAGAGGGTACGAAAACACAGGTGATAATTAGGTAATACTCCCGCTGGACCATCTCTGTATCAATAATACAGATAACACGTCTGGGGAGATTATGTTAGAAACGGTAGTAGCCAGGAAATAAGTTCACCAACGTGTTTGTGAGTTTGCACCAGTGCAATCGGCAGTATTACTGCCATATTTGAAAGAGGTCACGAGCTTAAATTTTAAAAGTGATATTTTAAAACACGGGGGGAGTGGGGGGGGGGGGGGGGGGGGGGGGGGGGGGGGTGGAATAGTAATGATTTAACACCCTGACCCACATAGTTCTAAAGAGACAGGATTGGTCTAAATCGAGAGCCTGAAATAAACTTTAGCTCTCATTGGAAAGCTGGTCGGAAATAGCAAATGGGACAGGATTGGAAATGAGAGATATAATCTAACAAAGTCAGAGACACAAATCAGACTGCACCGCAACATCGAATTAGCAACTCACAGGTGCCAGAGAAAAGGATCGGACAAAGAATCCCAAAATTAAAAGTGACGGATCGAAGTATTTGGGCGTCTTTATAACTTAAAAGAGAACCCGCAATTTTAAATACCAAGACTGGAAACTTAAGGAATCATAGCACCCGTCATAAGAGGAATACTAAAATTTCCCCGATCAAGGGTTTGAAGCATCTAATCATAGTTGCTGTGTCCATTCATCTATGCCTGGAGATTATGTTCCAAAAAAAGTTAATTTGGGGTAAGTGTAAACATTTATTTTACAATGTGAATTTGACATGTCTGTACTTGCTAAGTGGTTATACAAGGCATAGGAGGCTGGCAACCTCAACATAAGAAAATGGTATGTTCATAAACCACTAAAGCAAGCTCTTGTGTTGGCTTTATGCCAGTTCGCTCAGGAAAGCGAAAGCAGAAGCGACCTCAGACTCCGAATGGAGCAGTGAGATGATTACCTCACATGTGCATAGTTGGGTGTATAGTATCATTTTGTAAGATATGTGTGCGTTTATAATATTAGTTCGGGCAAAAGCCATTGCACTCCTGCTGCCCAGACACATTTTCCCATTTAAGTGACCAGAAGAATAATGTTATTTCTAATCATATTCCCTGAGCCATCATGTATATGCCCAGGGAGAACAAAAATTCAGAGAGACCCAATTGGTGGGTGGACAGCGAGACAACGCGCCTGTTAATCTTCAGCCCACAAATGTACTAAGCAGAGGCATTTGTTCTTTTATTTTTCCTAAAGTTCATGGTTCGAAGCTACAAGACGGTTAACAGTACCAGACTAGTTTTAAGTAAAAGTATTCGTCCCTATCTAGTGAGTCAAGAGCTGGGATTCGACACTGAGTGCTCTCATCACACAAAAATTGACGAAAAACACGGCGGCAGTACTCACTTAGGTCAAGCTGTCCTTATTAAACGAAACAGCAAAAGGACATTTTTATATCTCCTCTAACAAGTCTCGTTTCTTACGTAGATCCGGCATTTTTGGAGTATATGTTTAACTGGTCACCCGTGTGTTACCAGGGCCCGAAAGGGGAGCAAAGAATAGTAAAACTGTTCCCTGCCAAGCATGTCGTAGAAAGCGACTAAGGAGGGTTATGCATGGGGGCCGGTTACCCCATCCTGTAAAAAATTTAAACCACAAAAAACTTCAACAAACATGGACAAGTCAATTAAAGAACATAAAACACAGCCATCCAAGACAGGGGAAGGTCCTCTCGCAGGGAAGCGTATGATGCAACACAGAGAAAGCCGAAAGGAGTCTGTGTTGCTGACAAACCTTCTTTCTCCTAGGAGAACTTCCATATTTGGCACCTGGAATGTTCGGACATTAAACGAACAAGGGAAAGTGGCACAAGTAGCAGGAGAGATGATGGAATATAAAATCGAGGTTCTGGGACTGTGTGAAACAAAGTGGAAGGGGGTAGACAGGAAGACACTCATCACATGTGAATTGTTGCTGTCCTCAGGACATGAAGATGAAAGTTCACATCACAGTGAAGGGGTAGCTCTTATGTTATCCAAAGACGCACAGAAAGCACTCATTGAATGGGAAGCAGTTGGATCCAGAATAATAACAGCTTCTTTTAAAACAGCTAAAAAGAAAATAAATGTAAATGTCATCCAATGTTATGTACCAACTAATGACAAAGAAGAGTCTGTGAAAGAAGCATTTTATACTAGAATACAGGAAATTATGGAAAAAGTAAAAAGAAGAGACATCGCCGTTTTGATGGGTGACATGAATGCAAAGATAGGTACAGTCAACACCAGCTTTGAAGAAGTCATGGGAAAACAGGGGCTAGGAATAATAAATGAGGAACTATTCTCAAACTTCTGTGCTTCAAATCAACTGGCTATAGGTGGAAGCATGTTTCCACATAAGAGAATACACAAGGAAACACGGATATCACCAGACCATAGAACAGAAAATCAGATTGATCATATATGCATAAACAAGAAGTTTAGATCATCGTTGCAGGATGTAAAGGTATATAGAGGAGCAAATGTGGCATCAGATCACCACCTTCTGATAATAATAATAATAATAAATTCTTTAAGCACCAAACACGGCGCATAAGGCAGAAACCAGTGCTCTCCAGGTTGTTCGTTGTGACGCCACTCCTCTTAGCTCTTGCACATTATTTAGGCCCAACGGTCTTCCTTCTCTTATTATTGTTCTTCTGAGTGTTTCTTTTGGTCTTCCTTTTTTCCGCTTACCCTCAGGAACCCAAGTGAGCGCCTGTAGTGGTATTCTGTTGTTTTGCATTCGTAGGACATGACCGATATATGACCATCGTCTTTTCCTTATATAGTCGGAGACATATTTCTGCCTAGAGTCTTCTCTTATTTGTCGATTAGTCTTGAATTCTTTCCAACTGATGTTCATGAGTTTTCTAAGACATTTGTTCTCGAATGTATTCAGCTTTTTCTCCAATGATTTTGTTATTTTCCAACTCTCACAGCCGTATGTTAACACTGAGATAACATTTGAATTAAACAGACGAAGCTTGGTATGTATATTCAATGATCGTAATTTCCAAATGTTAGATAATCTATTGAAAGCGCTAGCTGCCAAAGCAATTCTAGTATGGATTTCTCTTGTTGTGTCACCATCCTGAGTCATTTTACTGCCTAAATAATTGAAACTTTCAACTTTCTGTAGTTTTTCCCCGTTCAAGATGATATCAAAGGTCTCGTTAGAAAAGTTCATAGCTTTAGTTTTAGAGGCATTTATTTGGAGACCTATTTTAACCGAGATATGACACAAATTATTTACTGCTTCTTGGGATTGTCTAGGTGTTGAACTTAAGAATGCTAAATCATCTGCGAAATCCAGGTCCCCCAGGAATTTTCCATTTGTCCATTTTATACCTAATTGTTCATTGTGGGTATAGTTTCTCATAACCCAATCAATAGCTATTCCAAAAAGTAGTGGTGACATAATACAGCCTTGTTTCACCCCTGTTTCTACTGTAAACCATTCTGTATTCCCTTTATTTGTTCTAACACAACATCTTGCATTGTCATATAGCGCTTTGATTATATTCACATATTTTGTTGGAAAACCATAGATTGTAAGTATCTTCCACAATGATGGACGGTGTAGACTATCAAAGGCTTTTTGAAAATCGACGAAGGTGATAATAAGTGGCGATTGCATTTCCACTGATTCTTCTATAATTGTTCTTAGTGTGAATATTTGATCAATACATGATCGTTTCGGCCTGAAACCCGCTTGTTCTTCTCTGATCTTTTCGTCAGCATGCAATTTAAGTCTTTCTAACATCATGCAACATAATAATTTTCTAGGTACTGATAATAGAGATATACCACGCCAGTTATTACAGTCTGATAGATCACCTTTCTTCGGTAACTTTACAATAATACTGTCTTTCCATTGTTGTGGTGGTTGTTCTTCTCTCCATACTTCATTTATAATATCTAAAATTCTCAAGAGGTTGTTGTTATTAACTGCTTTAATCATTTCCCCTGAAATTTCGTCAACTCCAGCAGCTTTAAAATTTTTTAATCTTTTAACGGCTTGTTTGATCTCGTCCAGCGTGAATTCATCGCAAGTTATTGGCAAGGTGGTTGTGGGTGTTTCTTCTGATAGCCAAAGTAAAAATGAAACTCAAGAGATATGCAACAATGCAAAATTATAGACAACAATTTAATGTAGGACATCTAAGAAATCAAGAAACAAGAGACAAATTTGCGGTCACAATATCCAACAAATTCCAAGTGCTCCAACAGCTGCATATGCAGAGAATACAGAAGACTATTGGCAGCAAATCAAAACGGTATGGAATGAGACATGTGAAGAAATACTGCGGAAAATGGAAGGACAACAAAAAAGCATGGATGACAACAGAAACCATCAATAAGATAAAAGACAGGAAAAACAAGAAAGCAGATTTAAACACAAGCAAAACCAGAAGTTCCAAAGCCAAGGCTCAAGAAGTGTACACAGAAGCAAACAAAGACGTAAAAAGAAGTATCAAAAGAGACAAGAGGAAGTATATTGAGGAGTTGGCAAGAGAGGCAGAAGATGCTGCAGCCAAAGGGAATATGAGAGACCTGTATTAACAGCACAAAGAAGCTAACGGGGAAATACAAGCAAAAAAGTTGCTTCATAAAAGACAAGAATGGAAAACTGCTCAGCAATATACAAGAGCTAATGAAGAGGTGGACAGAATATTTTGAGGACATTCTCAATAGACCAGCTCCACAAAACCGCCCGGACATCCAGCCAGCAGAAGAAGAGCTACAAATTAACGGTGAAAGACCAACGAAGGTGTCGTAAAATTCGAATCTGTCTTACACCACGCTCAAATTCCCCGCCCCACATTAACTATAGTATTTGAACCAGTCTAAGAACCCAGTCAAATTTGCCGCCAAAAATTTATCTAGTGTATTTGAATTTGTCTAGGGACCAAGTCAAAATTTACCGCCCACCAAAATTTATCTAAGAGCATAGTACAAATTTAACAACCAATCATAGTGCTTCTTTTTTTTTTTTGATAGTGATAAAGAAATCTTTTGACTTGGTGACAATACCTATTTTGTGTTTTTGACCGAACGAAGATATTTTATTTCTTAACAACTAAAGATAATTAAACTGGAAGAGATATCCCGAATTATAGCGCTGATATTGCTTAACACATAATCATAAAGATTCTCTCATAATAAAATTATATTGACTTAGAAAAATTGATTATAGTGATATTTTCATATCGGGGTAATGCCTAAATTTATTACTTAAAAATTACCCAGATTGATATGCAAAGGAATAACTAAGTGAAAACTATATAGAACGATAGAGAGAAATTTGCCGTTTAATTATCACTTTGGATAATTAAAATCGTTCCAATAATAACGGTAATAAAAAATATTAAAATTTAGTCAGATTATACAGACACGCTCAGATTCGCATCAGTCACTAGTCTCTAAAAATAATTTTGACTGTCTTTCCGATTGGGCGGATGTATTTCTATAAATAGTAACAAGGTAGTACGATCTGGGCCATTTAATTCAAAAATCTGCACCGAGCTGACAGCTTTGGAAAGACGGTAAGATCAAGTCTTTGCCTTCTGAGTATAGCCAGAGTATGTGTTAATGCTAAGTAAAAAGTGAAACTAATGTGTTGTGCCATACTAACCCATTTATGAATGTGTGTAGTTTTGCAGACATGTTCGAAATGAAAAAAATGTGTATAGTGTTTGCAAATATTGCAACAAATTACGACCGTAAGTGTTAGTAGTGATTTAAATTGGTATTTTCTTCTGGAGTGACACACTGTTCAAAGATCATGTGATAAACGTACAGGAAAGGTTAGAATGAAGTAATCAATATGTCACATGCTGTTTTGTACTTAACCTGATTATTGTACGGAAGCCAAGCATGGACTAAGGACACTAACGCTGAATCAATACAGAGAAAGAATGATCACATGAAACGGACTGTAGGCAAAGAAATTCTAGGTCTTGTGCAACTTGTTAGCACAGTAACTGAAAAAGGGTAAGACTTAGTGTTGTTTGTGGGTGAGTGAATTGAGGCAGACTTCTACATGGAATGTGGTTGTCCTTTTATTCCAGGTTATATCACGAAATTACCTCGTGGCTGCATTCACCTGAGAGGAAGTTTGTGGGAGATGAGAGTTCCTTATATATCTGGAGCCAGACCCCATCTTCTCAGTCAGGAGCTATAAAGTTTGTGGTCCTGACTTGGGTATATGAGAATCAGCAGCAACATTCTAAGATAAGTCTTTTATGAAGGCCCATGACAATTCATCCACCAATTCACTAAATAGTAATCAAACTAGGATTACAACCCTTTTTTAGGATGAATAGATAAAACCATCAAAACAATAAAGAGAACTTACAGCATAGTAAAAGCAGACGTTATCATTCATATGAACAGAAACTGTATGTGTAGTTATTCCAGTGAACACTACAAAAATGGAACAGTTTCTCCAATACATTTATTTTGATGTGTAAATATCATTTTAGTGCTTTTGAGTATTCCTGACCTGTAAAGATTGAGGTTCAGGACAATTAAATTGTACATAAAATTTCACACAGTCTTGCTTAATAATTTTGTTAAAGTCTGTTGTGAAATTAATAAATGTTATATTAGATAAATTACCCTAGACGTAGTCAAATAAAATAACACAGTTAATCATTTACCAAATTGGGATCTTAAGAGGTAGCAGTTAGGGACTCAGAGTACTTCATCATCATCATCTTCTCTGAGACCCCACTTTGATATCTATACACCCTTGCTCTTTTCAGAGAAGGGGGTATTACTTTTAAGACCAGTCTCTTATCTGGCACTATCCAGGTATCCTCTGATACACCTATTTGTCCAGGATATCCCATATTTTATTAACATCAAAGCCTCTTATGTCATATTGGTGTCCTGTCTGGGATGTTCCATCATACTCTGGGGCTTAACTGTAGAGAATAATAGACAAAGTAAATCTAAAATAAAATTAATCAACTTGTGGTGAATTGGATGAGCTGTCATTGGCTATAGTTAAGTAAGTTAGTTAATATTTGCTAATTGATAATATAAGTGTTAATAGTTTGTGTACGGGTGAAAGAGAATGGCAGACTTGGCAAAATTTAGATCTGCTACAGTACAGGCGGCAAAGGACTTTGGCCTGAGTGGGGACGCGTTGATTCAGTACGTTACTTCTGAATGTGATAAATTTATAGAACGGGATAGGGAAGATAGGAGGTTAGAAGCAGGGAGGGAATTAGAAGCTGATAGGGAGGCTAGGAAATTAGAGGCTGAAAAAGAGGAAAAGAGATTGCAGATGGAGGCTGAAAATAGGAAAAACGTTTGCAAAGAGAACATGAGTTAAGACTAAAAGAAATGGAACTTCAAGGACATGTTACACTTAATGGAAACAGCCCAACTACCTGTAACACTAGTGTAAGTCAGGGTGCCTCAAACTCAGCCATGAATTTCCACTTAGATCCCTTTGTGAAGAAAGAAGATGATATTGAATCTTTTCTAAATAGATATGAGAGATTAGCTACTAAGTATGGTCTAGAGAAAGAAAAGGGGAGTTTAAAATTATCACAAGTGTTGAGGGGAACTTCTTATGAAGTTTTCTCCAAATTAAGTAGGGAAGATCAAGAAGATTATGACCTCCAAAAACAAGCATTGTTAGTCAAATATGAGAAGAATGCTGAATTTTATAGAAAGAAATTTAGAACTACTAAGCTGCTGTCTGGAGAAACGTACCACCAATTCTCTGCAAGATTAGAAACCTACTTGGAGAAATGGACTACTCTGGGGAAAACCCAAGACCTGAAAGAAATGGTCATGATGGAGCAGTTAAGAGAGTCCATGGCTCCAGACTTGAGAAAATTTCTCATGGAACAAGGTGCAGAGAGGTTGGGGGAGATTCTCAATGTTGCTGAGAGATATCAGGCAGCCCAGTCAGAAGTAGCTGGAGTTAAAAAGAAACAAGTAGATAGTAACAAAACCCCACAAAATCAAAATAAGTTTGACAATAGGGATCAACCACCTAGATTCAAACAAGGATATGATAGGCCTAGATTTGATCATAGAGACAGAAACCCTCAGGTACAAGAAAAGAAACCCTACAGACCAGAAGGAAAATGGTGTAAAATTTGTAAGTTAAATAATCATCATACAAAAGACTGTAGGAGAAAGAACCCTCCATATTTCGCTGCATGCCTTAAAACAGGAAACAAGGGAAAGAAGGAACTGTCTACAGGACAGCAAGAACCTCATCATCCCCCTGTATGTGAAGAAGTAGTATGTAATGGGGCCACTATCAAGTGCCTTTATGATACTGGATTGGATTTTGACTCAGTTGTGTGTTCTAACCTAGTGCACCCAGACCAATATACCACAGAAACAGTGGAGATACAAGGGGCAACTAAAGACGTAGCAGCCATGACACTTCCCATTGCAAAAATAACTGTAAAAACTAGCTACGTGGAAGGAGTGATTAGAGCAGCAGTGATAAATGAACCAATCTACCCTCTGATATTGGGGTGTAGATATGTGTTTTTGGGAAGTCCCAAAAGACTAGTGATTATGGCAGCAGTACAGACCAGGTCACAGTCAAGGAAGGAGGAAGATACCCCAATAAATACTCATCCAGAGGAGATGAGGAAGGCACAGACTGAGGATAAGCCATTAAAGCCGTGTTTCAGAAACCTACCAAAAAGCCATACCCCTCCAAACAAAGGAGAATTTTATATGAAGAATATATTGATGTATAGGAAGGCTGGAACAGGATCCAATAGTCATGGACATCTAGTACTTCCAACTTCATATAGGGAAAAGGTGATGGAGTTAGGGCATGCTATCCCCTTCAGTGGTCATATGGGGATTAGTGCCACAGGACAACGTATAGCTTGTCACTACTTCTGGCCAGGAATAACTGAAGATATAAAAAGATATGTAAAATCCTGCCCAGAATGTCAAAGGGTAGCTGCAAAATATTGGACTGCACCTGCAACTCTTGGTGAAATGCCAATCATGGGAACCCCTTTTGAGAGAGTTGCAGTGGATATTGTTGGACCACTCACACGAACCAAGAGAAGAAACAGTTACATTCTTACTCTGGTGGACACTTGTTCTATGTGGGGAGAGGCAGTAGCCATGTGTTAAGGCCAGAAATGTAATGGCCACTAGAAATGTTAGTTGGTTTTTTATGCGTGCAAATGTTGATGTGTAGTTGGCCAGGTACGCGTGTCGATGTCACTTGAACAGTGTACTGGTGCGGTGAAGATCTGGGTCACTCACGCTGACAGCATACATGGTCCTTGTACGATGATGATGATGATGATGTGAGACATGGGTGTGTGCAGACGCGAATGCGTTTAGGATCATATATAGTATACAATGTACCCAGTCACACTCGTACAGAAGCCAATGATGGTTGAAACTGCTGGTGACAGTTCATACATTTATTCACAGGACTAACAGTAGAATCACACAGGAACAGTCAATGTAAACAGGTTCATGTACATCATGTTAATTGAAATCGCTTGGTACATATCAGGCATTCTAAGGCTGGTGAACATTCAAATATGTGGGCATGGTCAATAGTGGTATGTTCTTTAATGTACAGTTCATAATGCCGCTTTGGTATCCCTGACTGAACGCGTCAGATACCTTAATAACTCCGTCATACAATGGACGAGCCCTTAACTCATGTAATCCTATTACCAGGGCCGTCGTTCAACTTGGCATAACACGCCAGTTCCATCTTTTCATGCGGTAGAATAGTGGCCATTACACAGACCTCGATATGACGTCAGCTGTGTACTCTTCATAAGCAGGTTGCATCAACCCTGCTATAGTTTGTATAAATATACTGCCAATCTGCGGTTTCCACCTTATATAACTTCGTCACTGGACCTCTGATCATATAAAGACGAATAGTCTTAAATAGCTACCTTGAGCACAAAATATAAGTTCTGCATTACAGGAACTGTGAGCTGTTCTCACAGGCTAGGTAAGCCTTTAACAAATTCTGCAACCGAATGCGTAGTAATGATAAAGTCGGTGTTACATTGAAGCGAATCCTCAGAACATAAGAAATAACACTGTCGTCATTCCTGACGTACAGTAAATCATTGGAGAAAACTGACAACGCAGTCACTTCGAAGATTTTCCTTCCCCAGGATACAACGGACATTCACGTCCTACAGAAGTCAGTTCGCACTCTACCTCACGGAAGTCTAATTTTTGCGCTCAACAACTGCGCATGGCAAATAGCCCAGAACTGTTTACCTTTGACCCTAAAGGTCAAACCCAATGAATGAACCAAAAAGGGAGATAACCCCTAATCAACCTGACACCGCAAAGTTAAGACATAGTTCCCCAACTCTGACCAGGGTGAAAAACATACAACCAATAAATCGACGTTTGAAACTCCGTCAATAATGACAGCAACACCATGTCATCAATCGACTCTAAACATGTGGCAGAGGCATTACTTACAATATTCACAAGGTTAGGATTTCCCCACCAGATATTGACTGCTAATGGATCACAGTTCAAGGGGAAACTAACTGAGGAAGTTTTCAGGATCTTTCAAGCCAGGCACTTTCACTGTAGTCCGTATCACGCCCAAGGGAACGGGCAGGTGGAAAGGTTCAATGGGACACTTATTTCTATCGTGCGAAAGCTGGCACATGAAAAACCTGACACATGGGATCAATACTTACCCGCGGCCTTATTTGCTTATCGGTAAGTCCCCCATAATTCAACAGGAATGGCTCTGGCAACACTGTTATTTGGCCGGCCAATTAAAGGTCCATTGGAAGCCTTATTGAGGACATGGACAGATGAGAAAGCAGAAGAGACTGTAACCTCATCATACCAGTATGTGAACGAGTTGACCTCTCGGTTAAAAACTGGCTGGAAACTAGCAAATGATAATCTGAGGAAAGCCAGAAAGAAATATGCTGAGTATTATAACAGGAAGGCGAAGGATAGGGAGCTTGTTGTGGGGGAGAAGGTGCTTCTTCTGTTACCCGGCAGCAGCAACAAACTTCAGATAGGATGGCAAGGTCCATACACAGTTCTGGAAAAGGTATCTAGAACTAATTACAAGATAGACAAAAAGGGAAAGGAAAAAGTCTATCATGTAAACCTCCTCAAGAAATACCATGATAGAAGGGTTTTGGAAGGTGCACATTTAATAACCTTGGCCATAGCCACTGAAATGAAAAATGAACCTGTCACCTCTTATGAATACCCCCTGAAACCATGCGAAACTCCTGCACAGGTAAATGTTAGTAATCACCTGACAAAAGGGCAGAGGGAGAAGGTTCAGGAGATTCTGCAAAATCATACAGACGTGTTAACCAGAACACACTAACATGTTGGAGTATGACATGAAATTGCTAGACCCAACACCCATCTGTATGAGAGCCTATACTATCCCATTCGCTAAAGAACAAGCTTTAAAAGGAGAGATAGAATATTTATTGCAAGAAGGAATTATTTCACAGTGAATCTCCTTAGTGTGGTATTTTTGAGGAAACCCTCTGGGGAACATAGATTGTGTATAGATTACAGGAAACTGAATACTGTCACAGAGAGTCAGGTGGATCCATTACCTGATACTAATCAACTGTTTGCCAGATTGAATAAGGCAAAGTATTTTTCAAAGGTAGATCTCAGTAAGAGATATTATCAGATTCCAGTGAAGCCTGAGATTCGACCTTATCTGGCCTTCAGCACCTCGGAAGGGCACTATGAGTTCAATATGTTGCCTTTTGGATTAAAGAATGCTCCGAGTGTGTTTTCCAGAATGATGAGAAAACTATTGGATCCCATGAAAAATCCACGCATTACTAATTTCATGGATGACATCCTCATCGCCACTGAAACATTTGAGGAACATTTAGACTCTCTAAATATGTTATTTGACAGACTCAGAGAGGCAAATCTGACTGCTAGACCCACCAAATGTTGTATTGGCTGTAAGGAATTGGAGTTCCTTGGACACACTGTACATCAGGGTAGCATGACCCATCATCCTAAGAACTTAGAAAAATTACAGAGAGCACCCTGACCACAGAATAAGAAAGATGTGAGATCTTTTGTCTCACTTTGGATTCTACCAAAAATATGCCCAGAATTTTAATTCTGTGTGTGCTCCTCTGACAGATCTAACTCGTAAAGGGAAGCCAGACAAAATAGAGTGGTCAGCAGAATGTGAGCTGGCATATAATGAGCTGAAGCACAAATTCACCAGTAAACCCATATTGAAGCTACCTGATTTGAGACAGGAATTCGTGGTGAGAACGGACGCTAGTAATGTGGGATTGGGAGCCACGTTGTTACAAAGATCCTCATCACCAGACGGAGAATTGAATCCAGTTGCTCATGCCAGCCGTAAATTGAACAAAGCGGAGAAAAATTACTCCACCGTAGAAAAAGAGTGTTTAGCCTTAGTCTGGGCAATTAAGAAATCCTAAATCTATCTGTATGATAGACAATTCGTGGTACAAAGTGACCATCAGCCACTGGTTTTTCTGGCCCAGGCAAAACATGGTAATGCACGATTGTTAAGGTGGTCTCTTCTCATACAACCTTACTCGTTTACCATTGAGTACATTCCTGGATCGCAGAACGTTGGGGCAGATTTCTTAAGTAGGCACCCACCTGCAGGAATCCAGGATAACACTAAGGCAGAGTAGAATCAATTTGACGAAATTTGAATGTGATTGTAATACAGACATGAAAGCTGCACTAGTGGTTCACGCTTATTTAACGGGGAAGATTTGTCGTAAAATTCGAATCTGTCTT
Source organism: Oreohelix idahoensis (assembly GCA_024509875.1). Lineage (NCBI taxonomy): Eukaryota > Metazoa > Mollusca > Gastropoda > Stylommatophora > Oreohelicidae > Oreohelix > Oreohelix idahoensis. Next base: position 30,343 of record JAMPIV010007650.1, on the reverse strand, counting down.
ACACCACGCTCAAATTCCCCGCCCCACATTAACTATAGTATTTGAAGCAGGCTAAGAACCCAGTCAAATTTACCGCCAAAAATGTATCTAGTGTATTTGAATTTGTCTAGGGACCAAGTAAAATTTACCGCCCACCAAAATTTATCTAAGAGCATAGTACAAATTTAACAACCAATCATAGTGCTTCTTTTTTTTTTTTTTGATAGTGATAAAGAAATCTTTTGACTTGGTGACAATACCTATTTTGTGTTTTTGACCGAACGAAGATATTTTATTTCTTAACAACTAAAGATAATTAAGCTGGAAGAGATATCCCGAATTATAGCGCTGATATTGCTTAACACATAATCATAAACATTCTCTCATAATAAAATTATATTAACTTAGAAAAATTGATTTTAGAGATATTTTCATATCGGGGTAATGCCTAAATTTATTACTTAAAAATTACCCAGATTGATATGCAAAGGAATAGCTAAGGGAAAACTATATAGAACGATAGAGAGAAATTGGCCGTTTAATTATCACTTTGGATAATTAAAATCGGTCCAATAATAACGGTAATATAAAATATTAAAATTTAGTCAGATTATACAGACATGCTCAGATTCGCATCAATCACTAGTCTCTAAAAATAATTTTGACTGTCTTTCCGATTGGGCGGATGTATTTCTATAAATAGTAACAAGGTAGTACGATCTGGGCCATTTAATTTAAAAATCTGCACCGAGCTGACAGCTTTGGAAAGACGGTAAGATCAAGTCTTTGCCTTCTAATCTGAGAGCAGTTCTAAGATCCCTTAGAAGGCCAGTTCAGCTTGTGTGTGTGTGAATATATTTGCCTGAGGGTAAGAAAGATATATTTATTTGCATATTTTGTTAATTATTAACCTGTGTATAGCCAGAGTATGTGTTAATGCTAAGTGGAAAGTGAAAGTAATGTGTTGTGCCATACTGACCCATTTATGAATGTGTGTAGTTTTGCAGACATGTTCGAAATGAAAAAAATGTGTATAGTGTTTGCAAATATGGCAACAAATTACGACCGTAAGTGTTAGTAGTGATTTAAATTGGTATTTTCTTCTGGAGTGACACACTGTTCAAAGATCATGTGATAAACGTACAGGAAATGTTAGAATGAAATAATCAATATGTCACATGCTGTTTTGTACTTAACCTGATTTTTGTACGGAAGCCAAGCATGGACTAAGGACACTAACATTGAATCAATACAGAGAAAGAATGATCACATGGAATGGACTGTAGGCAAAGAAATTCTAGGTCTTGTGCAACTTGTTAGCACAGTAACTAAAAAAAGGGTAAGACTTAGTGTTGTTTGTGGGTGAGTGAATTGAGGCAGACTTCTACATGGAATGTGGTTGTCCTTTTATTCCAGGTTATATCACGAAATTACCTCGTGGCTGCATTCACCTGAGAGAAAGTTTGTGGGAGATGAGAGTTCCTTATATATCTGGAGCCAGACCCCATCTTCTCAGTCAGGAGCTATAAAGTTTGTGGTCCTGACTTGGGTATATGAGAATCAGCAGCAACATTCTAAGATAAGTCCTTTATGAAGGCCCGTGACAATTCATCCACCAATTCACTAAATAGTAATCAAACTAGGATTACAACCCTTTTTAGGATGAATAGATAAAACCATCAAAATAATAAAGAGAACTTACAGCATAGTAATAGCAGACGTTATCATTCATATGAACAGAAACTGTATGTGTAGTTATTTTAGTGAACACTCTACAAAAATGGAACAGTTTTTTCAATATATTTATTTTGATGTGTAAATATCATTTTATTGCTTTTGGGTATTCCTGACCTGTAAAGATTGAGGTTCAGGACAATTAAATTGTACATAAAATTTCATAGTCTTGCTTAATAATTTTATTAAAGTTAAAGTCTGTTGTGAAATTAATAAATGTTATATTAGATAAATTACCCTAGACGTAGCCAAATAAAATAACACAGTTAATCATTTACGAAATTGGGATCTTAAGAGGTAGCAGTTAGGGACTCAGAGTACTTCATCATCATCATCTTCTCTGAGAACTTACATAGCTTGACCCCACTTTGATATCTATACACCCTTGCTCTTTTCAGAGAAGGGGGTATTACTTTTAAGACCAGTCTCTTATCTGGCACTATCCTGGTATCCTCTGATACGCCTATTTGTCCAGGATATCCCATATTTTATTAACATCAAAACCTCTTATGACAGAAGAAAGAAATAAAGAAAGCCATAAAGCTTCTAAGAGATGGAAAAGCGTCTGGACCTGATGGCATTCCAGCAGAGGCCATCAAAGCAGATATCGACACGGCTACAGAGATGTTATATAAATTACTTGGTAAAGTCTGGGAAAAGGAAGAGATACCAGCAGAATGGAAGAAAGGATATCTGGTTAAGTTGCCTAAGAAGGAAAATTTACAAGAGTGCACAAATTATAGAGGAATAATGTTACTATCAGTGCCAGGAAAAGTATTAAACAGGATTATCTTTAAAATATTAAAAGAGTCCATAGACAAGAAACTTAGAGATGAACAAGCAGGTTTTCGACAAAACAGATCCTGTACAGACCAGATAGCCACTTTGAGAATAATAGTTGAACAAATTCTGGAATGGAATTCACCACTATACATCGGATTTGTGGACTACGAAAAGGCATTTGACGACACTTTGGAAATTGATGAGGCATTATGGAGTTCGCCTGAAGATCATTAATTTAATAAAGAAAACATATGAAGACATGACATGCAGAGTTCTTCATGAATGACAGCTTACAGAACCGTTTGGGATAAGAACAGGAGTGCGACAGGGATGCCTCTTGTCTCCATTTCTTTTCTTTCTAGCAATAGAATTGGTTACGAGAACATCGACAACACACAACATAAATGGAATCTAGTGGACTATGACTAAGCAGTTGGATGATCTGGATTTTGCTGATGACTTAGCTCTTCTGTCCCATAACCGTAATCAGATACAGGACAAATTGAAAACACTCGATGAGAGGTCACAGCAATTGGGTCTGAAAATACGCAGGGAAAAGACAAAGATAATGAGAATAAATGTAGGTAATGATAACAGGGTTGAACTTGAAATAGCACCAATACAAGATGTAGAATCGTACACATATCTTGGCAGCAATATAGACAAAGTTGGAGGGACAGACAGGAATATCAAAATAAGAATACAAAAAGCAAGAGGAGCTTCCATTGCATTAGGAAATATATGGAGATCAAGAGAAATCGGATCCAACACGAAAATAAGAATCTTCAACTCAAATGTGAAGTCAGTCCTGTTTTATGGCTCTGAGACATGGAGAACAACAAAGACAACTACCAAAAAGCTACAGACTTTCATAAATGGGTGCTTGCGTAGAATAGAGGGATTAAAATGGTATGACAAGGTTACCAACGTGGAACTGATGACAAGAACTAGACAAGTGCCAGTGGAACAAGATATGAGAAGACGATGGCGATGGATAGGACACACACTGAGGAAAACTGTTGATAGCATTACAAGGCAGTCCTTGTTCTGGAACCCCCAGGGCAAGAGAAGCAGAGGTAGACCAAGAAGCACATGGAGAAGAGAGCTGGAAACAGATGTGAAAATGATAGGGAGAATGCGGAAAGAACTTGAGATGATGGCACGTGACAAGAGGACTTAGCATGTGTTTGTTGAAGTCCTATGCTCCTTTGGGAGTTGAGAGTTATGAATGAATGAATGAACAAGTCTCAGTGAAGACAATTTTTTTTTTAACTAAAGTTCTCCCATCACTTCATATTTATTTTAACTTGTTAAAGATTAATTGATTATTAAAGTTTTAAAATTTTATTTTACAAATTCATAGTTTTGGCCACTGATGGACCACTACTGCAGAGCAAAGGGGAGGCAAATCCCGTGAGAGTGATGCGTTATGATACAGAGTACGTGCTGTTACTTACAGGTTTGGTGTGTAATGCATTTGAAGACCTGAAGAATCCGTGAGGTCTGTTCTTTGGTCAGCATTGTTCCAGTGGTGCTAGAGAGAGAGAGATAAAAAGATAGAAAGGGAAAAAACGGAGCCTTGTGAACAAGGAATTGGTCTAAATCTGCAACAACTTATGTGTCTGTAGAAGTATAGGTAAAGTTGGAAGAACATATAGTAATATTAAAATGCAAAATGTGCTTTCACTGCACTTGGAAATTACTTACTTACTTAATCGTTCCTCTTCTACCATGAGATGTAGAGGTTTGGAAGAGAGAACGCCGTACTATCCTAGCACTTGAAAATATATGGAAATCAAAAGAGATCAAATCCAACACAGAAATAGAATCTTAAACTCAAATGTCAAGGCAGTTCTATCGTTTGGCTCTGAAACATGGAGAATTGCGAAAAGAACAATTAAGAATTTACAGACTGCCATAAATGATTTTACTGGTATTTTAAATGTGCGGGCTGACCAACGCCAGACTTATCCTCAAATCTTGCTGCGCTGGTTGTTGTCTGGTTCTTATCAATTCCACATCTTGTCATACCACTTTAACGCAAGCACCTATTTATGACAGTCTGTACATTTTTTACGACTGTCATTTTTACTGACATATATGTTAAGGTAATTTCAGTTATTTTATCATTTCATTGATAAGCTGAGTTTCACTGCTTCTGTGTGGTTCTTTTTCAGTAATTCCAATTTGTAATAATAAAAAATTGTTAATTAGAATAAGGTGATAAAGAGTAAATGATTTCGTTATGTAAAGGACATCATTACATGCCTTTTGAGGCATATTGGGAATATGGTGTTAGGTCCATATTTTCTTGACCATCGACACACTAGGGGTGATGTGGTCAGCATTACGCCGGACGCCTTTAACCTTCCCCGAGTTGCTCTGGTACCCAAATCATGAGGCTAGGTCGATTGCAGTCTAAAAAAATCTCACCTCAACTGGTGATCAAACCAGGACCGCCGGAGCTGGGAAGCCAGTGCACTAACCACTGTGCTATCGTGGCTCTTTTTTAATTAGAATAAACGAAATAGAAAAAGGTGCAGTGCAACAAACTAAAGCCCCACAAGTTCCCACCTCCCTCTCCCCCAGACGATGTAGCGTAAAGTTAGACATAATAAAAAACATGGACGGGAAGACATTACTATACATCAGGGATTCTCAACCTTTTTTTTAGCTCATGGTTCTCTTTCTGAGATTCATTTACCTATGTGGCCTCCCCTCACAGTCACTGTTGGCTGGAAAAATAAGTACAGATACTTTACCATCTTACTGTGGGTAATGTTTATCATTAGCCTTTTTTATTATGGCGGTCACAGAAATGATTGTTAGTTACCTCCCTTGGAGTGATTGGGCGGTTATGTATACAGTACAAACTCGACAAGTATCGATTCCATACGCATTAGAGAGACCAAAAAAAAAACGGCGGGGGGGGGGGGGGGGGTGGGGGGGGGGGGGGTGGGGGCGGGGGGCGAACGCCATTTACAAAAAACAGAAAGCACAAGCCAGTAATGCAAATCCTCCGCTAGAATCATACAACGTATTTAAGTACGGTTATCACGGCGAAGATAATACGATAATGGCTTTCCGTGGATCATAAATGCAAACATTTATTTAAAGTATAAAAAAACATTTTTTTTTAAAGGAATAAAATATGCTGCTAAGCCTGCGGTGTATTATAATTATCATATATAACGTATATAACATTAGAACGAATTGCCATTACCTGCTTTCAGCATTAGAAAATCTACCTTCGAAATAAATAAAATAATAATAAAATTAGTATAGAACTAGTTTTACGATAGAACAGGGGTCGGCAAACTTTTAGTAGTGTCGTGCCGAAGTAATGTTGCAAAGTCACTCAGCGTGCCAACCTAAGTCCATCATATTTTTATATACAACAATTATTGAAACAATTTTAAAATGATCTTGTATTAACATGTTTCCGATACATTAAATAACTATTCTATTCTTTGTAGATTATTCAATATTTTAATATAAATAGGAACAAATATCAATACAAATATTATGTTTTGCAAAATTTAAGTTCTGAACACATTAGTTTGAAATTTTATAATAAAATTGCCATATGTATATTTTGTTAAGACAGAAAGTCCAACCGTTTGAAGAACAAAACAGTTAAATAAACTAAACATAAAATACGTTATTAAAATTTTAATATGAGAAATCATTGATTATTATTGATCTGAGTCATTGTCATTTAATCAATTAATGGGACCCGTGTCCTTGCTTCTCCTTGGTTAATTGTTCAATATCAGGTGTGTATTTTGTCAATTTCAGCTTCACACAGGCTTCTAAATGCACAGGTGTTAGGCGACTTCTCTGTGGACTTAAAACAGCTTTCATATGTGAGAAAATTTGTTCACATGTATAAGTTGACCCAAAAGCCGAAAGTAGAGCAAACGCAACTTTCTTCAAACAGGTGAAGGCTTCAGGCAGGGATGTCCAGCAGTTGAGGATGGCAGCTGACTTTTCCGAGCAGCTTCCTTCCAGAGTTTTTCGCAATTCTACAAATGTTATCGTCCATAACTCTGATGCCTTGAATTCGAAGTGTTGCATTTCAGAATTGTCAACATCCATCCACTCAAAAAGAGATAGGTCAAATGGGATGTTAGTATGATCAATTAAGTCGGGCTTGATGAGATAAGAAAACATGGGCCAGTGAATTTTAAGTCTTGACCTCGTTTAGCAAACTCTCCTTTGAGCGCTTCAACGTACTTCTGAAGCTCATCTCTGTTGACAGTAAATCAATTTGAATGAGCCTTTACGTTTGGAAAGTACTTGTATGTGTTAGTGGTAATATCTCTGCAAAATATGTCTAATTTTGACGCAAATCCTTTCCAGTGCTCAAAAAGATCAAGTACTGTTTGACCCTGCCCTTATAAACGCAAGTTTAATTCATTCAGATTTTTAGTTATGTCAGCCAGAAACATCAGCTTGCACAGCCAGTCCTCGTCATTCAGTTCCGGGAAATGTTGTTCTTTTTCATCAAGAAACCCCTTGATTGCTTCTAGACATGATACAAATATGTTCAAAACATTACCTCGACTAAGCCAACGAACATTGCTGTACAGCGGGAGGTCCGCATATGCGCTCTCCATTTCTTGTAGAAGAGACTTGATATGCCTGTGGGTCAATGAAGAGCGAGAAACTATGAAGTTAACTATCTTGACAACAGTTTCCATTACAGAGTTCAAAGATAGTGACGAAATCTTCGCACACATACTCTCCTGGTGTATATTGCAATAGAAGCTCAATACTTGACGTCCAATATGATCCTCAAGAAGTTTAACAAATCCTTTGTTCTTTCCAACAAATGCAGGGGCGGCATCAGTAGTAACACAGAGTATTTTATTCATGTTAATGTTCTGATTTTTGAAATAGCTTACAAATGCAGTTATAATGTCCTCTCCCTTGGCTGTACCATCAAAAGGTATCAAGCAGCACAGTTCTTCACAAATATGGTCGTTGTCACAATATCGCGCAGCTATAGTCATTCACATCGACACTTTCGTCAAGAGCGACACTAAATACAACAGCTTGTTGTAACCCTGTTGTTTGTTTTATCGTTACATTTTCAGCCATATCAGTTATGCGCCTCTCGATTGATCTCGCAGAAGCCGGTATTTCTCGAATCCGTGACATTATTGTTTCTTTATTTGGTAAATCACTAAACAAAATTTCAGCACTGCTCAAAAAAGTTTCCTTGATGTATTCTGTCGTAAATTTATTTTGAGAGAACAGAGTCTTAGAAATAGTGGTCCGGTTTAGAGTGGAAAATGATCATGGAAAGCTCAGTGATAGAAAATGTAGATATTAAATAGTTGCTTCACAGCGTGCTGGAGGAGAGTAAAGACAGACTTATTTACGACAAATCGCTTCTCTCAATCTTCTCTTCCGCTCTCCTGGTCAAACAATTATTTGCCAGTTTTCCAGACTCGCATCTGCGCGCACACCGATTTGGTGTTTTTCACACACACAGACGATGTAGATACAAACTATATTAAACGAATAGGGGAAATGTTGGGCTGTGGGTATGTCCAACACCGTACTAAATGAGTTTATGTGATTTTATTCACTTTAAACATCAATCACTAACAAATATCAGGTATTACATAAATTATCATAAGTACACAAATGCAAATAACAAATTTGGGAGGGGTGAAGAAGATTGGTATCGACTAAACCCTTCCCGCTTATTAGACAAAGATAAACCCAGTCCAGAGATAGATAATATCAGGAACATAGGTACGTTAACCTAACAGTGAAGTTAATTACTCTGAAAGAGGGGTTACAACGTTAGGTATAGGTGATAGAAAAAAAGCTGTTTTTCCCAGCTGTTCTTCCCTTTACTAAGCAAATGGAAAGGAGGGGGTTTTTAAACAGAGTTAACCAATTAGCAACTCCCCCTTAAAGGAACGAGGTAGGGAATACAGAAAAAGGTAAATTACTAGGCAAGAAAGTTAACAACAGGGTTACAAAAGAAAACGATTAAATTTCCTGTCATTCATACACACGCGTGAGGATCCACACTCATATACTCACACACTTACCACATGCAGCCTCAGACGATCCATAAAAGTATATAAAAACAGCAAGTACTCTTTCGACATATGAACTGTCTAGTCCTTCGATGTCCCGCCCCAGATGTTTGCGAGGGTTTGTTGGTAACAAATATTCTCACTTATCGCAAGACTTGAAGACTAAGAGTTCTCGTGTTTTTATTATATATATAAAAAGGAGTCTATGGGATGGCACTAACACAGTTCGGCACAGGGGTGAAAATGAAGTGGTCTCTTTTAATCCTCCGCTATGGTAAAATTCCTTCAATGCGTGATGATAGTTTAATTACATCCTACTGAGGAAAAAAAACTAATGGCTCCGTTCACAGTCAGGAAAATATGTACTCTCTCACAGTAAACAGTAAATATGATATCGCTACTGGCGATGATTACCTTCCAGTTTATCTTACAGGTTTGTAAGGGTAATTTGATGATTATTCTTTAAAATCTTCTTGGGTGGGCTTTATTTCATTTAATTCTGACAGCTAGGACTCGCAAGGACCGCCACAAGATTATATTTTAAAAGAAATGTTTCTTTCAATATGACTGGAAGTTTATAGGATGATTTCTTTATTTCTTTCTTATTTTAGCTGGGACCCGCAGGTTACGATCACTCTGTGATGAAAGAAAAAAACATGTAACATAATACCGAAAATCAAGCTCAAGGTTATGTCATAAAGCGGAAAGGGCGCTAAAATTTTCCCGTTCGAGTATTAAGCCTATAAAACACCTCGAGTATTTTAATTATGTATTTTAATAAACACTGCTAACTAACTGCGAATTCTAGTGGTTAAAACACTAATTTATCAGCTATAAAACTAGGACTGCAACGGAAGATTTATATTTACTTAATAGAAATTAAAATTAATTATACTGGAATTCCTTCGCGACTTTAAAAGTTAATTTAAGCATCTATTATCTTTTGAAATAAATATAATTACCGAAAAATCAGATAAATGTCCCGAATCATTATTTATTATGTATATTTACACACTGCACCGAATTCGTGGTTAAAAACACACATCCCCTAGTACTTTTAGCTTGAATATATTAATTATACATTCCTTCGCGACTTTAAAAGGTTAATTTTTAGATTTAATCTTTGAAATACCACAATAGACACCAATGGATACTAATAGAATGAACCCCCCCCACAGATCTAACCCCCCCATCCCCCCAACGCAAATGGCCCCCCAATGAGCTGCCCCCCTCCTAGACCCAATGATCACACACATATATATTACCGCTCTTGCCCGCCGCCGACCGGGCCCTATAACACGCAAATATAACTATAAAATCGGCGTGGAAAATCTATAAACAAGCTTTCAATAAAGGCCGAAACCCCCCGCCGTCTGGCCAGCGCCTCCACCCGATAACGTGTCTTAGCGTCTAAGCTAAAATATATTTGAGTGCGACATAAAAACTCTGACAGCTCCTTTTCGGAACCCTATACCAGGGCCACTGCAGGAACCGAAGCCGCCCCCTCCTGGTCCTCGAATCATGCCAGCCCTTTCGGCTTTTCCATTGCCCCGATACGCTTCAGCTCCAGTTGCAATCCGAGACGCGAAAAATTTAGCGCAAGCAACACACTGCGTTCCAGCCGCCTAGTCCACCAGTCCGACCGACTAATGTCTTGATATCGATAATCGCTCCCCAGGGTGAAATCCCACAGTCAAGTCATCGGCCCGGCGGATCGTGGTCGCAAAATCCCACCGCGCAACGCCCCCCCCCTCACGGAAGACACACTCCCCCCCCCCAACATAGTCCAGTAATCGAAAATAACTGCCTCCATGATATTCAAGAGATGTTCGTGGGCCATTTAATCTCTCCTTAAAATCAATGGCCGATGAATAATGAAGCATAGTCCTTAAACTGTTCGCGCAATCCCCAAGCCCAGCGCCCCGTGCTTGCCCTCATTGTGCTAACAGTTGATATGATGACAGAATACATAAGATCCCAAAACCGACTGATACCCCCAACTCGAAAGGCGACGAACTGGAACGGACTCACTATCTACGACTTTTTTACCGCTTCACTTTACTCTCCACATTACATAATCCTATCTTTCTCTGACTACAAATCCACATCTCATTTTTCAATTTTTTATCTCCTTTCACTAAACACCCTATTCTTGTCATACAAAATGATTTTCAAGCCTGCTCTATCAGACAACCATTACTTTATTGTGCTATTTTTGATCATTTCCATACTCGCCCTTATTAATTTAGCGAAACACTAGTCAATTTCAACGGTATATACCACAACATCTACTCTTTCTTCAATTTACCCTTATAACAGCGGATGCCGGAAACAGCACGGCAATTTCGGCCCGGGGATAATATGACTTGCTATAGACTTTGAGTCCGCTACCGAAGGTTACAATTTGAACCGCGGCCGCCTGAGAATCGGCGCCGATCAAATCAAGGTTAAGAAATAATGCGCACTCTCACCCGTCTACGCTCAGGACCGGTCTGAACTTATCCTTCTGCAGCCTAGCCCTCTTATGGGCCTACAACCCAGGCCGCTTTTTAAAATGCCAGATGCTCCGGCCTTTATAACAGTCGCCCACCCCCCAATATCTATACATTTTATTCTACATTGGTGGGGGGGGGGGGGGGGGGGGCCTCGGACTTATCTTACATTCTCTCTTTTATATTCCAGCGCAGGGCTAGGGGAGGGTACAGGGAGGCACCTTTTTCTTCGGTCATCGGGGGGTCGGGGGCCTTTATATCCTAAATATATACGGGCCCAAGACTTCACTCCGAGCCCCCCCATTTACGGGGAGGGGGGGGGGGCGTCTCGCAACTTCATTAAAATAGCACCCACCCCCCCCGGGCATCACAGGTAATCCCTAATTTAGCCCCCCCACTACTCACAATCCAACTACTCAAATCACACAAAAAACATTACAATAAAATTTCTAACAACCTTAGCGGCCAAAATCTGACCCCGCAATTCAATACGACGTCCATATTTTATATTTAGCTATACATCCTTTATCATTAACCTACCGGTGACTGTCCACGTATTCAAATCTCCATCAACTAAACTGCAAAATGACCTCATCTCAAATTTCCACTCCATTCCCACACAATCACTCAAGTTATTCCTGGCGTCACGTTTTTGCATCGTTACCAAAAACCCCGTACCGCGGGTCCATAAATATACTACATTAACCTCTCATAATTCACAATCAAAACGTTACAATATCCCACGGGATGCCGCCCGAAACCACATCAAACCTATTCACTGCACTAAAATTCGAAATATATTATCTTAATCTTCCAGGCTCCAAATTATTGTCATCAGGTGGGGGGGGGGGGGGGGGCCCGGACCAGTTCAAAAACCAATATCCAATTTAGACATTTATAATCGACAAAGGGACCATATCCCATTTTATACTCTCTCTCAACAGTCCTTATTGCAAAGATACACTCATCGAAATCATGCAGCGGCACCCAAACGTTTTCACAGAAGATTCTAGAAAATATTTCGAAAAAAAAACAACTAACCTTGAAAAGTAACTTTTTCTTAATAATGATGTTAGGAATATAAAACCGAACTGGCCGGATGACCCATTTTGAGCAGTGAAATAATATGCTTTTATTTATACAGACGGATAGATAATAATGAAGACATTGACAAAAGACTGTGTTGTTCACATCAGCGAAAGACTGCATTGAATCAAACATGTCACTAATTTGCACAAAAACCGCGACCTTGAGACTCAAGTGTCCAAATCTAGTTAGAATGAAAGAGAGGGACCATTGGTTGGGAGCTGTGCTAAAAATAACTTTAAAGACAAAATTTGTAAGGGACGGATAGGTTGGTTCAAAAACCAAGTACGTTTTTTGTGAAAACGCAAGTAGAGACGGACGTACTAACAGATAAAAATCCATACTTGACTGAAGCATGACTGAAATGACTTTAGTGTAGGAAATTTGAATTTGAAAAAACACAAGGCATTGATTGGCCACAGACAATCATATTATCAGCGCTCAGACGCGCTTTTTTGCCATTCCTCAATAGTTGTCCAGTGATAGACACAGTAAATTTTAAGTGTGGTGATTTCCAATGAAGTAAATTGAAATAAGTTCAGGGACGCCATACTATAGCCAGCAGCTTAGCTGAGTTTTGCTAGCATTTCTGTGTTCTTTATTCATAATCTGGTAAGATTGAAATTATTTCTTTGTATATTTTAAATATTGTTTAATGTTTCGAGTGATTTGATACTGCCATATCGAAATCTAGCCTTACAACAAGTAAGGATTTGCTCTAGACCCCCCGCCCTAGTTCAGGGTCTAGGGACAAACAATATATAAACTCCAGCAAGGATTAGGAAGGACAGATCAAGTGTTGAGATCAGTGGAACATATCACCTATCCTATTCTATGGCAGGAAGCTAATAAACATATTTCGGAATATGTAGTCTGGGAGAACTTATCCTATGTGAAACCAACTTGGTAAGATGTGTTGTATGGTCAGAGAGATCTGACCCTGTCTAAGTGGTGTTATTGTAAAATTGTTACGTGTAGAAGTGGCTCCTTAGGTAAGGTTCTGAACCTAAACCAATACTTTATTTCAGAGCTGTGAGTTTTTTATGTTGACACCAAAAGGTGGTGTCAAATGCTGGGTAAATAATTGACAGTGAGGACCCGTGCAGTGTCGCATCTCGGCAGAACAGCCTTGTATTGCCCCCAAGCACGGAGAGGTGGGGCCACCCGATATATTGCCCCCAAGCACGGAGAGGTGGGGCCACCAGATTCCAGCACCAGAACTACTCTTTCAAAGTTACGTAAGCAGGCTGGTCTGCTGGATTTACACCAACTTCATAGACATAGCACCCAAAGTGAATTACTACTAAAACATCCCATTTTCTTCCATCATTAATGGACAATGTTTGGTAGGCTTAGACAGGGAGGGATGAAGCCACCCCAACAGCACATCTATTCATCGTTCTCCCAGGGAAAATAAAATTATGAACTGTAGAAATATTAACTACTCGTGAAAATTGTATACGTACACACCTTTTATTTATCATGTCATTTATTCATGCCATTCACTCATAAATTCCAAAATCTTTCATATGTTCTGGCCAAAATAAAACCTTGGTTCAGAACAAATAAATTTTAAAAAGATTTACTTTCTAAAATTTCACCAGCTGAATTTAGTTCATTGTGTTCTAAATTTTATTGATAATATTATATTATTTAATATCTGTGTGTGTGTGTGTTTGTATATGTCAATACAACACATTACATTCAGTACCCTAGATTTTAACGTAGCCACATTCATTAGAAAAAAAGATAGGTGTGAGGTCGTAGTGGTAGCAAGAAAGGCCTTCTGAAAATTCACATTTTATCTCAGGAGCCTTCACAGCTGACCTCATACATCACAATTAGTAATATCACCATCATACAATACCATCAAAACCACTACATATATTGGGGTCTTGTCCAGGGATAATTAGCATAAACAGTAATATAAGGATCTCCTGGTGGGAGAAATAAAATTAGGGGAACAAAATTGTAAAATTCCCTTAAAATTAAAAGTGTCCCTTTAAATTAAAAGGGCAATTAGAAGTTGGTGAATCTTCACAGCCAGTGTTAGTTAATTAATTAATTAGAATTATTTTAGTCTAGAGTAATTATAAGTACTTTAGTGGTTGGAAATTTTACTTTGCTTATTGCTAGATTTGTTTAAAAAGTATGGCGGAGCTGGCAAAATTTAGATCAGCTGCTGTGCTGACGGCAAAGGAGATGGGAATGGATGGTCAGATTTTAATTCAATACGTAACGGCTGAATGTGATAAATATATTGAAAGGGAAGATAGAAAGGTAGCTGAAGAGAAGAGGTTACAAATTGAGGCTGATAGAGAAATTAAGAGGCTGCAGATTGAGGCAGAAGACAAACGACAGCAAAGGGAGGCAGAAGATAAAAAGGCCGAAAGGGAGGCAGAAGATAGAAGGTTGCAAAGGGAGCACGAATTACGACTAAGGGAGCTGGAATTACAAGGCCAGGCTCCTGAAAATGGTGCCAGCCCTTTTGCCTCAGATGCTACGCCCAGTCTGGGAGCCTCAAACTCAGCTATGGGGTTTCATTTAGACCATTTTGTTGAAAAAGACGATGACATAGAGGGGTACCTAGGACGTTTTGAGTTATTAGCTACTACATATGGGTTAGAGAGAGAGAGAGGTGGAGTTTAAAGTTATTACAAGGACTGAGAGGTACTTCTTATGAAGTCTTTGCTAAAATGAACAGGGAAGACCAAGACAATTATGACATGTTAAAGCAGGCTCTGTTATTAAGGTACGAGAAGAATGGTGAATTTTATCGTAAGAAATTTAGAAATGCCAAACTGTTGTCTGGGGAGACATACCACCAATTCTCTGCTAGACTGGAAACCTATTTGGAGAAATGGACTGCTCTGGGGAAGACCCAAGATCTTAAAGAAATGATCATGATCGAACAATTGAGAGAGTCCATGGCTCCAGACATGAGAAAATTTCTCATGGAACAAGGTGCAGAGAAGTTGGGGGAGTTTTTAAATGTCGCTGAGAGGTATCAGGCAGCGCAGGCAGAGGTAAGTGGTGCTAAAAAGAAGCACATAGATAATTTTAAAGCTCCACAGCCATTTAATAAATTTGACAATAGAGAACAGGGTAATAGAGGTAGGATAAACTTTGAGCGGCCAAGAAATGACTATCGCGACAGAAACTCACAGTTCAATGACCAAAAGTTCAATGAAAGAAAACCGTTGAACCAAGGAAAAAGATGGTGTAAATGGTGCAAGAGAGATAACCATAACACCGAATTTTGTAGAAGGAAACCTTCAAACATTGCTGCAATGAAGTCGGGGACTCAACGATTAAAGGTTAATCCTAATGGACAACAGGAACCTTATCACCCCCAGTTTGTGAGGATGTTATTTGTAATGGGGTCACCATAAGGTGCCTTTATGATACAGGTTTGGATTATGATTCAGTTGTGAAGTCTAGCCTAGTGGACCCAAGTCAGTATACCACAGAAACAGTGGAAATACAAGGGGCGACTAAGGACATACCACTCATGACACTTCCCATCGCAAGGATAACGGTGAAAACTCGCTATGTGGAAGGAGAAATCAGAGCAGCAGTGATAGATGAACCAATCTACCCTCTGATATTGGGGTGTAGATACGTCTTCTTGGGGAATCCCGAGAAACCTGTGATCATAGCGACAGTGCAGACCAGGTCACAGAAGAAGGAGGAAGAAGGTGAACCTATAAATGCTCATCCAGAGGAGATGAGAAAGGCGCAGGCTGAGGATAGGACACTCAAGCCATGTTTTAAAAAATTGCCCAAATGCCACACACCTCCGAGCAAGGGGGAATACTTTATGAAGAACAAACTATTATATAGGAAGGCCGGAACTGGAACAAATGGTCACAACCAGCTGGTTCTTCCCACTTCATATAGAGATAAAGTGATGGAACTCGGGCATGCGATTCCCTTCAGTGGTCACATGGGGATCAGCGCCACAGGACAGCGTATAGCTTGTCATTACTTCTGGCCAGGGATAACGGAGGATATAAAAAGATATGTCAAATCCTGCCCTGAATGTCAAAGGGTAGCTCCAAAGCACTGGACTGCTCCTGCAACTCTAGGGGAAATGCCCATAGTGGGAACACCTTTCGAGAGGGTTGCAGTGGATATTGTGGGACCTCTTACTCGGACCAAGAGGAGGAACAGTTACATCCTTACTCTGGTGGACACTTGCTCTATGTGGGGAGAGGCGGTAGCCCTGCCATCAATTGATTCAAAACATGTAGCAGAGGCACTACTTACAATATTTACCCGATTAGGATTCCCGCATCAAATCTTGACGGATAATGGTTCTCAGTTCAAGGGGAAACTAACGGAAGAAGTTTTTAAGCTATTTCAAGCCAGACACTTTCATTGTAGTCCGTACCATCCGCAAGGGAACGGCCAGGTAGAGAGGTTCAACGGGACTCTCATTTCTATCCTGAGAAAGCTGGCACACGAAAAACCGGATCTGTGGGATCAATTCCTGCCCGCCGCATTGTTTGCGTATCGGGAGGTACCACATAGTTCAACCGGGATGGCTCCCGCAACTCTGCTATTTGGGAGGCCAATAAAAGGTCCATTAGAAGCTTTATTAAGGACCTGGACGGATGAGAAGGCGGAAGAACCTGTTACCTCATCTTATCAATACGTGAACGAACTGACCACTCGTCTGAAAGCTGGATGGAAACTGGCAAATGATAATTTGAAACAAGCCAGGAAGAAACATGCAGCATATTTTAATAGGAAGGCAAAGGACAGAGAACTAGCTGTGGGAGAGAAGGTGCTTCTTCTACTACCCGGCAGCCAGAATAAATTACAAATTGGTTGGCAAGGTCCATATACGGTTCTAGAGAAGGTGTCTAGAACAAACTATAAAATTGACAAAAAGGGGAAGGAGAAAGTTTATCATGTAAACCTATTAAAGAAGTATCTGGACAGACCACTCCAGGAAAGCACCCCCTTACTGACCTTAGCTATCGCAACTCAAATGAAAAAGGAACCACTCACCTCACATGAATACCCATTACATCCTTGTGAAACAGCAGCACAGGTAAAAGTCAGTAAGCACCTGACTAAAAACCAGAGGGAGAGAGTTCAACAGGTTCTGGAGGAACATACAGATGTATTAACAGATAAACCAGGCCATACAAATTTGCTACAGTATGACATGAAACTGCTAGACTCAAACCCAATCTGTATGAGAGCCTATTTTATTCCGTTCGCGAAGGAGAAGGCATTGAAAGAAGAAATAGATTATTTGTTGAAGGAGGGGATTATTTCGCACAGTGAATCATCTTTTAGTTCTAGTGTCGTTTTGTTGAGAAAACCGTCTGGGGAACACAGACTGTGCATAGATTACAGGAAACTGAATGCTGTCACAGAAGGACAAGTGGATCCATTACGAGACACAAAACAGTTATTTGCCAGACTGAACAAGGCAAAATACTTTTCAAAGGTGGATCTTAGTAAAGGCTATTACCAGATCCCAGTGAAGCCTGAAGTGAGACCTTATTTAGCATTTAGCACATCAGAAGGACATTATGAATTCAACATGCTACCATTCGGACTGAAAAATGCTCTGAGTGTGTTTTCAAGGATGATGCGCAAATTGTTGGATCCCCTGAATAACCCATGTATCACGAATTTCATGGATGATATTCTCGTCGCCACAGAGACATTTGAAGAACACATTGACGCTCTAAAAATGTTGTTTAATAGGCTTCGGGAGGCGAACTTAACTGCTAGGCCAACAAAATGTTGTATTGGATGCAAAGAGTTGGAATTCTTGGGACACACTGTATATCAGGGTAACATGACCCCTGACCCCAAGAACTTGGAAAAAACTGCAGAGAGCACCTAGACCACAAACAAAAAAGGACGTGCGATCATTCGTGTCGTTATGCGGATTTTATCAAAAATATATCAAAGATTTTAACTCTATTTGTGCTCCTCTGACTGATCTGACTCGCAAGGGACTTCCAGATAAAATTATTTGGACTGCACAATGTGAACTAGCGTTCCAAGAGTTAAAGGAAAAACTCACTAGCAAGCCTATTCTCAAACTGCCTGATTTGACACAGGACTTTGTCTTAAGAACCGATGCAAGTAATGTAGGACTCGGAGGGGCTTTGTTGCAAAGATCATCTTCACCTGATGGGGAACTGAAACCAGTCGCTTATGCAAGCCGCAAATTGAATAAGGCGGAACAAGGATACTCCACAAGCGAAAAAGAATGTTTAGCGTTAATCTGGGCAATAAAGAAGTTTCAAATCTATCTGTATGGTAGGACTTTTGTGGTCGAGACGGATCATCAGCCTCTCGTATTCTTATCTCAGGCTAAGCATGAAAACGCGAGATTGCTGAGGTGGTCTTTATTGCTTCAACCTTATCAGTTTAGTATCCAATATATCCCAGGCAAATTGAATGTTGGTGCAGATTTCCTCAGTCGGCACCCCTGTGATCAAAATTAGAGTAGTGGCAGACGTGAGGAGTAATTTTACCTATGTGTATCACTGGTTTTGGAACTTGCCGTAGGCATGTTTTCAAGTGGGGAGATGTGTCGTAAAATTAACAGTGATACAACGTTAAAATACTTCCAAAGATAACATGTAAGGATAAAAACATAATGCGTAAGCTGCTGATAGTACATGATCGCCCTGACCGCGGGTCACTACCCTCCATAAAAATTGACTTGCTAGACGGGAAGTCAAAACGGTTACCATTTGAACGGGATGAGAACGGCGGATCAAAAAGGAAAAAATATGACTGAAAAATTGCGTGAAACTAGCAAGGCTAAAAAGATGCAATGGGAGGGGGGGGGGGGGGGGAAACGGAGGAAAAGTCACGTCCCCAAGTTGACACAAGGTAACGAAATCGACAAAAGGGACCATAGTTATTATACGCAACAGTCATTTTTTGGACGTTTTTGCGATATTTTGTCCTTTATTTGAATGCAGCGGCAAACGTTTCACAGAAGATTCTAGAAAATATTTCGAAAAAAAAAAACAACTAACCTTGAAAAGTAACTTTTTCTTAATAATGATGTTAGGAATATAAAACCTAGCTGGCCGGATGGCCCATTTTGAGCAGTGAAATAATATGCTTTTATTTATACAGACGGATAGATAATAATGAAGACATTGACAAAAGACTGTGTTGTTCACATCAGCGAAAGACTGCATTGAATCAAACATGTCACTAATTTGCACAAAAACCGCGACCTTGAGACTCAAGTGTCCAAATCTAGTTAGAATGAAAGAAAGGGACATTGGTGCGAGCTGTGGCTAAAAATAACTTTAAAGACAAAATTTGTAGAGGGGACGGATAGGTTGGCTCAAAAACCAAGTACGTTTTTTGTGAAAACGCAAGTAGAGACGGACGGACTAACAGATAAAAATCCATACTTGACTGAAGCATGACTGAAATGACTTTAGTGTAGGAAATTTGAATTTGAAAAAACACAAGGCATTGATTGGCCACAGACAATCATATTATCAGCGCTCAGACGCGCTTTTTGCCATTCCTCAATAGTTGTCCAGTGATAGACACAGTAAATTTTAAGTGTGGTGATTTCCAATGAAGTAAATTGAAATAAGTTCAGGGACGCCATACTATAGCCAGCAGCTTAGCTGAGTTTTGCTAGCATTTCTGTGTTCTTTATTCATAATCTGGTAAGATTGAAATTATTTCTTTGTATATTTTAAATATTGTTTAATGTTTCGAGTGATTTGATACTGCCATATCGAAATCTAGCCTTACAAACAAGTAAGGATTTGCTCTAGACCCCCCGCCCTAGTTCAGGGTCTAGGGACAAACAATATATAAACTCCAGCAAGGATTAGGAAGGACAGATCAAGTGTTGAGATCAGTGGAACATATCACCTATCCTATTCTATGGCAGGAAGCTAATAAACATATTTCGGAATATGTAGTCTGGGAGAACTTATCCTATGTGAAACCAACTTGGTAAGATGTGTTGTATGGTCAGAGAGATCTGACCCTGTCTAAGTGGTGTTATTGTAAATTGTTACGTGTAGAAGTGGCTCCTTAGGTAAGGTTCTGAACCTAAACCAATACTTTATTTCAGAGCTGTGAGTTTTTTATGTTGACACCAAAAGGTGGTGTCAAATGCTTGGTAAATAATTGACAGTGAGGACCCGTGCAGTGTCGCATCTCGGCAGAACAGCCTTGTATTGCCCCCAAGCACGGAGAGGTGGGGCCACCCGATATATTGCCCCCAAGCACAGAGAGGTGGGGCCACCAGATTCCAGCACCAGAACTACTCTTTCAAAGTTACGTAAGCAGGCTGGTCTGCTGGATTTACACCAACTTCATAGACATAGCACCCAAAGTGAATTACTACTAAAACATCCCATTTTCTTCCATCATTAATGGACAATGTTTGGTAGGCTTAGACAGGGAGGGATGAAGCCACCCCAACAGCACATCTATTCATCGTTCTCCCAGGGAAAATAAAATTATGAACTGTAGAAATATTAACTACTCGTGAAAATTGTATACGTACACACCTTTTATTTATCATGTCATTTATTCATGCCATTCACTCATAAATTCCAAAATCTTTCATATGTTCTGGCCAAAATAAAACCTTGGTTCAGAACAAATAAATTTAAAAAAGATTTACTTTCTAAAATTTCACCAGCTGAATTTAGTTCATTGTGTTCTAAATTTTATTGATAATATTATATTATTTAATATCTGTGTGTGCGTGTTTGTATATGTCAATACAACACATTACATTCAGTACCCTAGATTTTAACGTAGCCACATTCATTAGAAAAAAAGAAAGGTGTGAGGTCGTAGTGGTAGCAAGAAAGGCCTTCTGAAAATTCACATTTTATCTCAGGAGCCTTCACAGCTGACCTCATACATCACAATTAGTAATATCACCATCATACAATACCATCAAAACCACTACACCAGCGAGTGATAACGTGTCTAGTCTTCATGGTCTATTTAGCTAAAATGGAATGTAAGTTGAGTGGGACATGATAAACTTGACAGCTTATTTGATCTCACGAACTTTTGGGGATCTGACCACCAAATCAAGAGAAGAAACCGCACCCTGGTCTTCGTATCTCCGTTCGCTGCTGCCCGTTTCGGCTTTCCCCGTTCGCTCGGTTCTGCGATTGACACCGAGACGCGAAATTAGCGGCGAGCAACTGCGTCTCGTATCAGGGACCACTACTGTCTTTGATAACGCCGATAGTCTCCCCTGAAATCCCTCAGTCTGTCTCTTTGATCGTGGTCGCTGAATCTGTTTGATTCTGGCGACGCCCCCCACTGGCCAAGTTAATTAAAATAACTGCCTATGATTGTTCAAGAGATGTTAGTGGGCGTGATTTAATCTCTCCTTAAATCAATGCGATGACCAGAATCAACGATAGGTAAACTTTCCGCATATCAATCAGCAAACGTGTCTGCCCTCTGTGGGGAACAGTTTCATAGCTAATGAATCCACGTGAAAGAAGTCCCGTTATACAAGAATTACAACAAAGTTCAGGGTAAGCCGAGTTCGTCCATCACATATTCTCCATCTGTGAAAGGTTTGCCCTTCGAAGCCACACACTGTGCAATTTTGTAACTACATTCGGTAGCTTTATTTTTGGTTTCAATTACTTGACTAAAAATACTACTTTGTTTTTTTTTTTTGTAGCCAGAAACAGCCATTTTTATGGATTCTCTTTTCTCCTCAGTTTTTAAACATGGACTGATGTTTGATTTGATAGTGTCTTTGTACACTTGACGTACGGCACACGACACTTTCATAACATAAAGCACAAACAGCACGATCCTTTTATTGTAGATCCTTTTATTGTATAAATCTATATTCGTTTGTCCAAAAGTCTTGAAACGAGCGTACATCAAGTTTTTTGTCTTTTTTGAGTCATTTTAACGGCACCGTATTACTTAATAACAACACCAACTTTTGTGCTGCGGTCAACGGACTGTACGGGCATGAGTATGCGACAGCCGAGAGAACTGTAGAGGTGGTGGTAATCGGGAGAGAGTGGAAGGATAGGACGGAAATATAACTTCGTCGAGGTCAGTCATTGTTCTCCAAACTCATACTGGGAGTCAAAAACTGCGAGCGAAATTTAATTAAAAATTCAAATTTAAAAAAATGAGATCATATACTGTACAGTATTTTGATTCACTCAGCGTGCCATTGAAAATCATTCCACGTGCCACGCTTGGCACGCGTGCCGTAGTTTGCCGACCCCTGCGATAGAAAGATAGAATCAAAATATGGGACGTTTCGGGGCTTAGTCTATCTATCTATCTATCTATCTATCTATCTATCTATCTATCTATCTATCTATCTATCTATCTATCTATCTATCTATCTATCTATCTATCTATCTATCTATCTATCTATCTATCTATCTATCTATCTATCTATCTATCTGTCTGTCTGTCTGTCTGTCTGTCTGTCTGTCTGTCAATCAATCTGTCTATATATCTATCTATCTATCTCTCTATCTCTCTATCTGTCTATCTATCTATATATCTATCTATCTATCTATCTATCTATCTATCTATCTATCTATCTATCTATCTATCTATCTATCTATCTATCTATCTATCTATCTATCTATCTATCTATCTGTATGTCCGTCTGTCTATCTATTTATCTGTCTGTCTGTCTGTCTATATAAGTACGTGTCTGTGTATCTTTTTGCCTGATAGACAGACAGACAGACACAGACAGACGGATGGACAGACAGATAGATGGATACTTTGATCGAAGCACAGATGGATAGACGGACAGATTAAAAAAAAAGATAGATGGAAAGAAAGATAAATGTATGGTTGAATGGAGGCATGGATAGAAAAACAGTAGGATGGATGCATAATACCCGCACTTAAATACGTTGTGTGTTACAAGCAGACGATTTACATCATTGGTTTGTACTTTTTTTTATCTTTTTGTTTCCAGTGGCTTTTGGGTCTCTCCCTCCAACCGCATTTTCTCCAATGCGTAAGAAATGGATAATTGCTGAGTTTGTATATGTAATCCCCCAAGCACTCCAAGGGAGGTAACTAACAATCATTTCTGTGACCGCCATAATAAAAAAGTCTAATGATAAACATTACCTCAATAGACTTTACTGGTTTGGCTAGTTTGGTTTGGCCTTAAGAACCATCTTCATTATACACACGGACAACACACGGACTTTATGCAACGGTATAATGACATACATCAGAAATTGCAGCCTAGAATTAACGACAAATATATTGTTCTACTGAGAATAAAGAAATTATAACCCACATGAGGTTGAACTAGTTTTTCCATGCATGAGAATAATGAATAAAATCTGTTTTTCTGTGCATGGTATGAAACCAACAACAAAAAGTTATGTGCATTTTTTTAATATTTGCCTCTTCAACCTTCACGTATTTCGAAGCTTTTTAACGTTTTTTTTTAACATTTGTTTTTTCTATGTCGTCTTTGTAACTTTGTGTTTGTAGATCCTTCCTAAGAATCTTGTTTTCTTTACAGTATCTGGTACAGGTCAAAAGCTCAATATCTTCTGCAAAATCTTTCCGTTTTCCTTTTTTCTTAGCGACATCACAAGCTGTGTATGTGTTTTTTTGGGGGGTTTTTTAAAATCACTTTTATTTAAGATCACTTGAAGCTTGTATATTTGAAACGTTTCAAATATTTGGCGATGAAAATCGCTATGTTCTACCCGTCGTAGAGAGCTGAAACTTTGCTAGCGTTGAGAGCTCTGGTTCAGTAAGATCAGTTTATCACACTCAACACCAACTACGCAACAGAACAGATCACACGTCATCAGCGCTCACCTGAATAGCAACAATTTTGTAACCATTTTTGCCAATCTTAATTCCGCTCTCAGGGTGGTAGCACTCGCCATCAAGCCCAACAGTCCACACGTGTAGAAACTCAAAGCAGGTTGTAGTCGCTATTTCTTTCTGGATGACGTAATTTGCAATTTGCGGAAACTAAGATTATGCCTTCTACACAGGAATTCAGAACGTTACAATTAGTGGGGATGCTTCTGTTCAGTAGGGACTGAAGGTAAAGGATTCCGTTACACGTCCATTGAGGCATATTGGGAATATGGTGTTAGTCCCATATTTTCTTGACCATCGGCACACAAGGGGTGATGTGGTCAGCGTCACGCCGGCCGCCTTAACCTTCCCAGAGTTGCTCTGGTACCCAATTCATGAGGCTGGGTCGACCCCGGAGCCGTTTGCGGTCTAAATAAATCCCACCTCAACTGGAGATTGAACCATGAAGCATTAAGCTCGAAAGCCAGTGCACGTCCAGTAGATTAAACTTAAAAATTAATAACTTTTCATGAAAATAAACATAAAACATAAAAGTAATATCTTTACAGAAAAACTCATTAAATTATGGTTATTAATAGTATTCTCTCTCCGGGTAGTTCTCTGGGGGGGGGGGGGGGGGGGGGGGGGGGGTCTCTGGTGAGGCAAAGACAGAACAGGAATACTTCTCACTTAAGCAATTATAGTTTTCTACTTCTTTATTTCTCGCAAGTGCCTGAAACACACCTTTATATGTGTTATTTATTTACTAGTGTAAAAGCCCGTCATAAGACGGGAATTAAATTCAAAAGCACCAATACTTAAAGGCAATTTTACTTATTCAAAAGTATTTTTTTAAACCACTGTGCATCACCACAGTACACGAACTACGTAGCAGCAGCGAGGATCCCAATGTGTGTATACGGGATCATACATTCTATTAATACATTTTTGTGCACACCGTCATTTGCGCAGTTTTCTTTGTCAAGTGTTACCATTTTCGGGAGAGTACATATAAGGGAAACAATACAATTAATGTCTAACTTTCAACTATAGTTGCATCCCTTAGCGTTACTGACAGAAAAGGCTGGGATTTTATATATAGTATTGTTTACAGGCCTCGGGTTTCCCTCTTTATTTGTTTAAGCGCCGTACAAGGTGTCAAATATTTGGTTGTGCATGGGGATGGCAACCTCACGATGTAAAACAAACTGCAGTGATGGCTTTATGCTCCACTGGGGTCCAACAGGAAAATGATGATAAATAGTATATGCAATATTTTTAGTAAATCCGGATCGCGTAAATGAATCAGCCAATCAATACCCTTTAACTCTCCAAGGAACAAAGGCCTTCAACAATCACATGCCAAGTCCTCCTGTCACGTGCCATACGCTCAAAGTCTTTCAATGTTTTCCTCATCATTTTCACCTCTGTTTCCAGTTCTCTTCTCCGTGTGTTTTTGGTCTACCTCTGCCTCTCTTTCCCTGGGGATTCCAGAACAAGGACTGCCTTGTAATGCTATCAACAGGTTTCCTCAATGTGTATCCTATCCATCTCCAGCGTCTTCTTCTCACCTCTTGTTCCACTGGCACTTGTCTGGTTCTTGTCATCAATTCCACATTTGTGACTTTGTCATACCACTTCAGTCCTTCTATTCTACGCAAGCACCCGTTTATAAAAGTTTGTAGCCCTTTAGTTGTTGTTTTTGTTGTTCTCCATGTCTCAGAGCCATACAATAGGACTCACTTGACATTTGAGTTGAAGATTCATATTTTTGTGTTGGACTTGATTTCCCTTGATCTCCATATGTTTCCCAATGCAAAGAAAGGTCTTTTTGCTTTTTTGTATTCTTTTTTTTTATATCATTGTCTGTTTCTCCAACTTTGTCTATATTGCTGCAAAGATGTGTGTACGATTCTACATCTTGTAGTGGTGTTTCTTCAAGTTCAACCTTGTTATCATTTATTCTCATTATCTTTGACTTTTCCCTGTGTATTTTCAGACCCACTTGTTGTGACCTCTAATCAAGTATTTTTATTTTGTCTTGCATCTAATTATGACTTGGGTCATCTGTAAAATCCAGTTCATCCTGTTTACTTAGATTCCATTGAATTCCATTTCTGTTGTGTAAAGTCGATGTTTTCATAACCCAGTCTATTACTAGTAAGACAAGAAGTGGAGCGTCCCTGTCGCACTCCAGTTATAATCCCAAAAGGTTCTGTAAGTTGTCCTTCATGAAGAACTCTGCATGTCATGCCTTCATGGGTCATCTTTATTAAGTTAGTGATCTTCATGGGAACTCCATAATGCCTCTTCAATTCCCAGAGCAATTCTCTATCTACACTATCAAATGCCTTTTCATAGTCCACAAATCCGATGTATAGCGGTGAATTCCATTCCAGGCTTTGTTCCACTATTATTGTCAGTGTGGCTATCTGGTCTATACAGGATCTGTTTTGTCGGAAAATAATAGTAACAGACAACACCTGCTGTGAAGAAACCATAGAAAGGCAAGGATTAGGTACGATGAACGAGAATTGGGTACTATTAACTAACTTCTGTGCTTCAAATCAACTAGCTATAGGAGGTAGCATATTTTCACATAAAATAATACATTTGGCAAATTGGATATCACCAGACCACAGAACTGAGAATCAGATTGATCACATATGCATGTAAGAAGTTTAGGTCATCATTGCATGATGTAAATGTATATAGATGAGCAAATATGAAATCAGATCGCGTGCCATCTTCTGTTAGCCAAAACAAAATTAAAACTCAAGAAATTTGTAACAGCTCATAGCTATAGACCAGGGGGCGGCTTCTTCTCTTTGATTTGGCGGTCAGATCCCCAAAAGTTCGTGAGATCAAATAAGCTGTCAAGTTTATCATGTCCCACTCAACTTACATTCCATTTTAGCTAAATAGACCATGAAGAACTAGACACGTTATCACTCGCTGGCCAGACCTTTACAGAAGCACTAGCTTTATTGAAATCTTGTTATAGATTTTCCCCTGGATTTCATATATATAATTGCAGTGATTTCTATTTCTGTGCAAAGCGGTAATATATATTGTGTAAAGTGATCAGTGGTCTAGTTCAGTCATTCTATTTCCATGGATTTTGTGTTAATTTAAATCTATTAAATTAAACCATCTCAATAGTTCCAGTTGAAAATATAATGATCTATCTATTATATTATTTCAAAAGATAATAGATGCTTAAATTAACTTTTAAAGTCGCGAAGGAATTTATAATTAATAAATTAAGTTAAGTCCTAGTTTTATAGATGTGTGTTTTTAACCACTAGAATTCGCGCAGTGTTTATTAAATACATAATTAAATACTCGAGTGTATTATAGGCTTAACGGGAAATTCATCGCGCTTTAGAAGGTTATTTGTTTTCGGTATATTACATGTCTTTTTTTTTCTTTCATACAGAGTGATCGTAACCTGTGCGATCCCAGCATTAAGAAAGCAATAAAGAAATCAATCTAAGCAAGGCAAAGCATAAACAGTGTGTAGAGTTCCCCTGACGCAGAACTTGTTGAGACTGTGTAAATTTTTAATCTTTGAGGCGATTCTATGTTGGAATTCCGCTATCTAACTTATAGCAAAGAAAGCACACCCAAAGACAAATTTAACGCACCATCAAACAACTTAAGTCGTAACGGGAAGAAGAACACTGGCCCGAGCTTTGTTAGTTTACTGACACAGAAAGATAATTCATAATTTCCTGAACAGTGATGTGACTAGTTTTCTCACTGGACTTAAACCATACCTCACGGATAAAGTGTACCAGCACGCGTAAGAATTTTATTATCAGCGGCATAGTCAAATAGACCACACCATCCTCACCCCAGTATCAGAGACCGTGCCCTCCCATAGAAACTGTTACTAAGAAAAGAGACACAACTACAGATTCATTTTCCAGCGATTACGGGATCCTTTTATGTGCTGACCGCCTACCCGCTAATCTGGGGCTAGAACTTGAACAAACACTCATACATTTAGTTTGAGGTGTAACTGCTGTTGTGTTATTCTATGGAGTGCAAGATTTTTTCACAATCGGTAAGTGAGAGCAAGATGAGTGAAGGCCTTTGCTAGCGCGTGTATGAATGACAGGAAATTAATTCTTTTGTGTGACCATTTTGTTAACTTGCTTACCTGGTAATATATATATATATATATATATCTTTTCTGTATACCCTACATTGTTCCTTTAAGTGGGATAGTTGATAATTTGTTAACTCTGTTTAAAACCACCTCCTTTCCATTTGCTTAGTAAAGGGAAGAACAGCTGGGAAGAACAGGTTTTTTTTCTATCACCTATACCTAATTTTGTAACACCTCTTTCAGAGTAATTAACTTCACTGTTAGGTTAACGTACCTATGTTCCTGATATTATCTATCTTTGGACTGGGTTTATCTTTGTCTAATAAGCGGGAAGGGCTTAGTCGATACCAATCTTCTTCACCCCTTCCAAACTTGTTATTTGCATTTGTGTACTTATGATAATTTATGTAATATCTGATATTTTTAGTGATTGATGTTTAAAGTGAATAAAATCACATAAACTCATTTAGTTCTGTGTGTTGGATATACCCAAAGCCCAACTTTTCCCCTTATTCGTTTAATATAGTTTGTATCAACGTCGCCTGTGTGTGTGAAAAACACCAAATCGGTGTGGGCGCAGATGCGGGTCTGGAAAACTGGCAACTAATTGTTTGACCAGGAGAGTGAAAGAGAAGATTGAGAGAAACGATTTGTCGTAAATAAGTCTGTCTTTACTCTCCTCCAGCTCGCTGTGAAGCAACTATTAAATCTCTACATTTTCTATCACTGAGCTTTCCATCATCATTTTTCACTCTAAACCGGACCACTATTTCTAAGACTCTTTTCTCTCAAAATAAATTTACGACAATATTTGGCCGGCTCGCCGGGATAATTTTGAGATACATTTGATGCACACATATTTGTGGGCTGGTTCTGGGATCTTGAGCTACATTTGAGGCAATCGCATAGCCGGGATAAAGATATTTTGAGTCTGATTTAGTTTGGGTCTAACTAGGTAGAGTGTGAATGATTTGTCTTTGTGAATTAGGGAAATAAATAAATAATTACACCCCTAGACAAACGTTCTTTAAGTATTTGGGTTGTCCACACAGCATATTTACAGGTTGTTTTCTCTCCACAGCAGTAGAAAGTACAGATAAACAAATATATTTGCTATTATAATTATCCTCTGGCGGAGATAATTCAATTTCTTTCTTTATAAGAGTTGCTGGGATTGCGTGATTGTTTTACAGTCACTAAGGTTTTTGAAGTTAAAAAAGAGTTGAGCTTAGCTAAAGACGGATTGTTCTGATTTTTAAAAATTAAGTTAACAACGTCTCATCTCAATAATTGACTTTAGGGACGGAGTTTGTTGTCAGAGATTAAAAATTTAGTGGAAAAATTTTTTTTTTTTTAAATTGTTTTAATATAAATTTTTCTCGACTGTTAGTAAAAGTAGATTCTTTTCCAGTGTAACTTACCATTTAGTGGCATAGTCGCTTGCGTTTAGAGCCTTAATTGCCAGATAATAGCAGCGATAAGTTTGCACAGTACAGGTAGGAGGTAACACAGGTAAATATGTATTTGTGTTTTTTTTTTCTCGTAGCGGTTCAGAGTTCCTCCCTTCCGCGTTTCTTCTTACTAGTTCTCTAGGCATACTTCATCTTATTCTTTAACAATGGCAGAGAGGATAAAGATGAGGTCCATCTTGAGGCTGGAAGCGAAAGAGGCAGGATTAGATGCAGAAGCTGCAAACGCGTTTATTAACCAGGAATTGGAAATATATGACGCGGAGCAACAGAGAGCCGAAGCTGAGAGGAAGGCGGAGCAAAAGAGAGCCGAAGCTGAGAGGAAGGCGGAGCAACAGAGAGCAGAAGCTGAGAGGAAGGAAGAGAAAGAAAGAACAGAGAGGAGAGAAGCCCAGGAGAGGGCTGATAAGAAAGAAGCGGAAGAACGTCTTTTGGAACAGAAGAAAATTGAAGCAGAGATGGAAACTCGCAGAGAGAGAGAGAGAGACAAGGAAAGACAGCATCAACTGGCGCTTAAGGCTCTAGAGAGTCGGGGCGCCTCTACTTCGACTAACGGAGAGCCGTCTTCGCCCCAGTCTCAATCAATGGACCTCCCCAGTACTCAATCTGCCCAATTAACTGCTATGTCGTTTTCTTTAGAATCTTTTCCTAGCCCTAACGAAAAAATTGACAGCTACCTAGAAAAATTCGAGAGACTCGCGAATCTTTATGGGTTAGAGAGTACCCGCTGGGCGCTCAAACTTTCAACGTCACTGAAAGGAAATGCTTATGACGTGTACACAAAGCTGGGACCGAATCAAC